>CATIWF010029555.1:0-11385 GCA_949630135.1 Balakata baccata
TATAGCTGAGCTTGACACTAAAATATTTCTATATGCAGAATTTAATACCTAAATAGATTAATAACTAGAAAGCAATAAAGGATAGGTATTGATAACCAACCTCAAGCTTGGTTACCAAACTGATGCAGAATCTTAGGAACATGCTTTGAAACCTCTCAACAAAGTTAAGGCAACAAACCTTTGAGCTATGATGACCAACTATTGTAAATCTGACCCAAGCTAAATAAGTAGCAAGAACCAAGATTATGAAGCAAAAGAATGGTAAAACGCCAAAAGCATAAAAGACTTGATAAGTTTAAAAATTCTTTAAAGTAATTAAAAGATTCAAATCAGCCTCTCTTAATGAAAAACACTCAAATTCGTTTTTATTCATAAGCTAATTAGTTTACAAGCCTTATAGTGCAAAAGAGTCAATTTTCTCTAAGGAAAAGGACAACTAATCCTATTCTAACTCAATTCCTAAAAAATAATGTCCATAGACCATGCTACTCAAGTTGGCTTTTCTTTGATGGAACAGAGTATGCCTATTAAAAGAGCAAGATGAAGATGTTCTTAGATTGTGAAGGTATCTTTGGGACATCATTGAAGAATGGTGGACTTTTTCTTATGAAAAAGGATGGGAGTGTTAAGGAAGGGCCTATTCTAAGAAGCAAGTGGACCGAAGAGCAATCAAAGGCCAACTTGAGAAATAGAAAAGCCATTATCATTGTTTATTGTGCCTTGAGCAAAGTAGAGTACAATGGGATTGAACTAATCAAGTGAGAAGCAAGAAGTTGCAAATGCTTAGTAGTGAATTTGAATTGTTTGATAGGAAACATAATGCAAAAGTAAGTGATATGTATAGTAGGCTCATTAAACTCATCAATTCCATCAAGCATCACTCACTTGAAGACATTGACAGTAAGATTCTTGTGAGTTAACCCAAAGGCAATCGGAAGCTAGAATCTCCTCTATTGAAGAAGATAATGATCTTTCAAAGCTATAACTATGAGCAATTGGCCAAGCTTCTTACACATGAGATTAAATGTCTCAAGTGAATGAAGAGAAGAAGACAAAGAGGGACAAGGAAATTGCTCTCAAAGCAAGCAAAGAAACATGTGAAAGTGATTCTAGTGATGCTGACTTGGCCATGATTTCAAGAAAGGTCAAGAATCTCACTATGAAGAAGAAGAAGAGGGAGAAGACCTTTAACAAGTAAGACTCTAGCAAGAAAGATCAACTTATTTGCTATGAATGCAACAAGCCTATACATATTCGATTGGAGTGCCCAAGGTTGAGGAAGTTCTACAAGAAGGACAATAAAGCCTTCAAAGCAACTTGGGATGACTCTAGTAATTCAAGTGATGGAGAGTCAATGGTAAAGTTGAAAACCTTTGCTTCATGGCACTTGAAGAGCCTTCAATTAGTGAGGTAACTCAAGAACTTGATCTTATTCCTAAAGATGATGACATGATGCATGTGATTGAAAATCTCATCCTTAAGTGTGAATTTGTTACGCCTTACCTATATGATAGGAATAATCTCATTATATAAGTGGAATGCTACATGACTAGTATAGTAAACTTGTCTGAATTAAAACTTTTTCATTTTGATTAATTTCATTCACAATATTATATCAAATTAGGCAAGCCTTTTGATCACTTCAACAAGTTATATACCTACACATATTACTTAATCTAGTTACCAAAATAACCTTATTATGGTTTACAAGTTCCACTTTTATCATTTACATATCGATTATATCTAAATATCAAACATGTTTTTATACAGATACAAGACATTATCTAAACCTATATGCATGATTGGAATAAAAAATAGAAGTATAAAATGACCGACCCATAATCCGGGTCTTCAATGTCTCATCTATTATGGGAGCTTTGGCTCCTTGTCTTTATCAACTTTGAATCTACTATCTGCAATCTACTTGCTCTAAATCTACGTGTAAGAAATCCACAAGCTAAGCTGTTTCTAGCTTAGTGGCACATATAAACGGTATATATAAGCATTAAAGTTCTATCACACAGTCATACAAATTCATGACATATAATTCATGATATGTATTGTAATAATCATGCATGGATCATAAAAGAATGTGCATATATATATATATATGTTTTAATTGCCACATATATCTTATTTATAAAATATACTTGCCACACATCATGCCATGCCAGACCTATAATAACAATTTCATATTGAACCATGCACTTATTCCTTACTTCGTTCCTTGTGTCCTTTGATTTAATTCATGGTTCCATTCAACACACAGTTGCTTTTCAAATTACATTTTATAATTATTAGCCCAAACCTCATTTCCAGACTATCCGGATACAAGGTGTGAAGTAGGGGTACTCCACGAGTTTAAGCCACTCTGCTCACTATAATCTCAAGTCAAGGGCACTCCATGAGCTCAAGCCACCTTGTCCATATCTTAAGTCAATTGTGCTCCATGAGCTTAAGCCAACTTGAATTATATAGGATCAAAGGCGCTTCTAGAGCTTAAGCCACCCTATCCTTATGAATAATATCTAAGTCAGTATTGTAGTTTCCCCTTTAATAGTGTACCATCTATTCTATGCTAGTCACAAGTAGAGAAATGGATATCCAATCATTATTAGCTCATTTTTACTATGTATTCACATTTCATAATCAATATGCATACATTATTTTTGTATTCTCAATATATATTTAAGCTCAAAATCATGTAATCATATGGTATTTCATCATACATAAGCATTAGGAAGAAATTCGTGTGTTTTAACATCATTGAACAACTTTTACTTTTGTTATGAATAATGCTTTCATAGTCATGACACTTTGGCCTGGTTGGGAAAGGTTATGTTTCAATATTCATGGTCATGATAGTTTTGGCTTGGTTGTGACACTAGTTGTAAAAGGGCTGTCCACTTTATTCATAAATGGTTTTAACATCATTCTTCCCCAAAATTTTCTACCTGAACTCATTCTTTAATGGATATAACATCGATATAATCAAGACCAAATAATAATTATAACAATTTGTCACTTTTATTAACATTTCAAATTCACAAAACATGTCAAACAATCATTACATACACACACTACAAGTCAACATACATTCTTGCTTTTCCCATTTATACAAAATTAGATCAAGTATGTTTAACTAAACTCTTAAATTCCATAAAGCATCATATGTGACATTCAAATCTACATTCTTACACAAAAACTTCAACTAAACTCATTTATATGCTTTTATGTATTCATATTTTCTTTTAATCACGACAATCATATACATACCCTTAAACATCTTCTTTAACATATTTTACATGCCTCATGCATATTTCACTTATTTATATTCTCTAGCATGCCATATTATCACTTTGACAATCATTTTACATTAACACATTCTAACACATTATTCAAAGTTCATAATCTTTGTGATGAGTAAATCACGAGTATAATTGTTTCAATTATTTTGCATGATTAATTAGCTTCATGCTAAATTCAAGACAGGAATCATTAAAGAACGCTGGAAATAATTGTTATCAGTCCATGTGTTGTTGAGTTATTAGCGATTTATTATCATAATCAATTTTGAATGAAACTATGGTCTAATGACATTAAAAATTTGGACTGGAATTGAAAGAAATTGGGGAAAAATGAGATTGGAACAAAAAGGTCAAAACAGAAATTTGGAGGACCAATCAGTAAAATGCAGCCACACGAGCATGCCAAATTAGCACGCCATGTTGGGCTCTCCTAGCACACCGTGTTGGCCTCTCCTATATATATATATATATATATATTACATGATTATTTTGATGCCTTTTACATGACAAAGATGAGATAAATATCTTATGTGATTTTGATTATAAATATTATGTCTATGCGAATTTAAAGTGAGATACATAAATATGATTTATAATTAAATGTCTAAGTTTGGTAGTAATTGAGGCATGAAATTTTGGTACGAAAAAAGCATATATGTTTGGCATCTATGTACATGATTATTGATGAAACTTGAAAGCATTCGAGGATAATGTAAAGTACATGATAAAATGTTATGTTTTACAGGGATTAAGGCATATAAATTATTCTTAGCAATGGCTTAGGTGATGAAATGATGCGAGAATATGGCTATGGTTATACATGATTATTTATACGTTGACATGACATGGGTGGGGTCATATGTACACATATAATGCTACACATGAAAATGGTATATGTAGATCTAGCATGACACAGTACATGACACAATACTTGAAGATATGTTCCAAATTATGCATATTTCAACTTGTTGAAATTTTAATAAATTTATTTAGCTATTAGTTGACCAAGTATACATTCAATTAGGTTTACAACAAATTGGAGACCTCCAATGAAGTGAGAAACAATAAGTTGAAAGTTGGAAACCAACACAATGTGAGTTTAATTATCAAACGATTCCTTTGGTAAGTGTGATTGTTGTGTGTTACGTGTAATATGATTTAACTTGCTGTTATATGAATTACATGATTACTATGGTATGACTATGATATGAAAAAGTAATGGACAACTTAAATGCATTGTTACATGGTTGTGTTTTCTCACATTAAATGATTGATAAGTGAATATGCAAATGTGATACAAATGTAATAGTTAAGCAAAGATTGTTGCAAATGCATATGCATATGGACTTAAGAGGCATTGTGACTAGCTAAATAATATTGTAAGTAAAATAATAGGCTTGTGACCTAAACAAATGTTCAAAAGCAAAAGAAAAAGACCTATGGCCTAACAAATGTGCAAATGTTACATATGATCAAGTTAGCTAGCAAATGCAAATATTATATATATATATATATATATATATTTGGCTTTGAACTTACTACTTGAACATAGTGTATGAATTATAAACATATGTAAAACATTATGTCTATAGACAAGCTATGATGCTTTGTTAAAGTGTTAAATATTGCTAAGTGATATTGTGATATGTTTCAAAAAAAAATCTCAATATAAACATGATCCTATCTTATTACTGTGGAATATATGAAACATAATACAAGTATAAGTGATATCCAAAAGTATAAGGTGTTACATATGTTGCATTTGACTTTGATATGGGTTGCTTCTCGGTCAACTAGTAAGATAGAATGAGGTTAGAATGTATGTAAGAAACGATAAGAAAGAGGAGAATTAGTTAATAAAGCAACTAAAGTAAATTAGATTAAAGGCAAGATAAATGAAAGACAATGTGATATATAATTAAGGTAAGATTGATGCCTAATAGAAACCATCGTATGAAATTTTGGGTACAAAATTTCTTTAAGGGGGGAGAAATGTAACACCCATGAAGTAGGGTCTAGAAGTTAATGTGGTATATGAGGGGTAAATTGGCAATTCAGGAGAAAAGAATTTAAAAGATTAAAGTTTAATATGAAAAGGAATTTAAAATAAATTAAGAAGAAATTTATTTAGGGTTCAAAATGAAATAAATAGAAACTTAAAGGGTTATAAGTAAAAAGGAATTTAATTAAAGGAAAATAAAAAGGAATTAAAGACAAAAGAGAAAAGAAATTAATAAGAATTTATATTATTTAAATTATATTAAATTATATAATATTATACTATGATAAAGAAGAAAAATAAAGAAAGCAAAAAAAAAAAAATGGCACACTTGGGCTTGGAAATTAGCACACCTGTGTTGAAATATTTTGGCCAATTGCATGTCTCATGTGCTTTAGGGCAAGCACATGGAGCTCCCAAATACAGACTATAAATATTAAACTATGCATTTTATTTTGTCTCCTTCTATGCCCTAGCTGCCCCACTCTCTTGAATACACATAACCTCTCTCTCCATTCTTCGATTCCCTCAAATTTTCACAATCCAAAAATATTCCATAGACATTTTTCTTGCACCTTTGAACTAAAATAATTAGGGAATAGTTAACAATAATCCATTTTCTCTTCTCCCATAAAGTAGGTATTTTGGATTTCATTCTACAATCATGCTTAAGGTTCTTAGGATACACAGTAGTAATAACTTTGTTTTTTGAGAACAAAGAATATTGGTTGTTAATCCATGGTGAATATTTACGTGTTAGGGGAAGATTTGATTGGTGGTGATGACCACCATGCCAAGTGAGAGTTTTAAGACGGATTATGAGGCACCAAATTAGGTTTGTACATATGCTCATATTTATTCACCAATTTTCTTATTGCGTGATATTTTTCTGTGTTCTTGAGTTGAGGTGTTTTACACATGAATATGTGTATATGAAATTAAATGTAGAAATAATGGAAGATAAGTCACTGTGTTGATTTTGTATGAAAAATTATTGTAGATTAAATTTTAGTTTGAATTGTTGGTTGATTGAATGAATTTTATAGTAAAATAGTAATTTATTTAAAGATAAAAAAATTTGATTTAGTCTCTATGATGAGTAAATCATGAGTATAATTGTTGAATTATTTTGCATCATTAATTGGCTTCATAATGATTAAATTTGAAATTGGAATAATTAAAGAACACTGGAAATAATTGTTATCTGTCCATATATTATTGAGTTATTAGCAATAAATTGTCAGAATAAATTTTGAATATATCCATGGTCTAATGAAACTAAAGATTTGGATTGAAACTGAAAGAAATTGGGAAAAGTCAATTATGGAATAAAAAGAGCCAAAACAGAAATGTGGAGGACTAATCGGTAAAATGGTAGCCATAGGGGCGTGCCAAAGTAGCACACCGTGTTGGGCTCTCCTATATATATATATATATGAATACTTATGCATGCTACATGATTATTGATAAACTTCAAAGCATTCAAGGATAATGTTAAGTACATGATAAAATGTTATGTTTTATAAGGATTAAGTGATGCGACTAGGCCAAAGTATTCCCAAGCGATCACCCATCCTGGTACTGACCCTACTGAAGGACGCTTAATCGATTGCTTAACCGCCTTGGCACTTACTAAGAGGTCACCCATCATGGCACTCCCCCTGCCATAGCAGACTTAACCAGAAAGAGCGCTTACCGTTCTACCAAAAGCTTAAGCTAATAGTAGAGGTGCAACTCTATTCCTTTATCCTTGATCAAACAAGGGCCACCAATCTCTTTCGACTTTGTGTGCCACCTGGCCAATCCCGTTCCATACCCCCCAGACCTGGGACCTATCATTCCCTCCCTCTTTGAGGAGGTTCGTCCTCGAACCTAGCCCATGGTAATGGGATCTAGACCCAACTTCAGGCTCTAATACTAAATGATGTGACTAGACCAAGGTATTTCTAGGCGGTCACCCATCCTAGTACTGACCTTGCTTAAGGATGCTTAATTGATCACTTAACTGCCTTAAACCAAGCAGTTCCCAAGAGGTCACCCATCATGGTACCCCCCTACTATAACACGCTTAACTAAAAAGAGCGCTTATCGTTCTACCAAAAGTTTAAGCTGATAGCAGAGGTGCAACTCTATTCCTTTATCCTGGATCAAACAAGGGCCACCAGTCTGTTTTAACTTTGTGTGCCATCTGGCCAAACCCATTCCACACCCCCCAAACCCAAGATGTATCATTAAAGAATATAAATTATTCTTGGCAATGGCTCAGGTGATGAATAAATGCAAGAATATGGCTATGTTTATACATGATGATTAATATGTTGTTTATGACATGTAATGAAATATTAAGTGATATAGATTATGTGAAAAATATGGAATGTGGAAATGACATGATTGTCCCTACTATGTGCATGTAAATGATCTTATGTGCGTATGATATGATATTCATGTTTGATACAAGTTTGATATGTTGCTGATATAAGAAGTAAATTATGGGTTTTATTACATGTCAACTAAGGAAATATGATATACGCTAATGTTAAATAGTATATGTGATGTGACATGACATGGGTGGGGTGACATGACATGGGTGGGGTGATATGTATACATAAAATGCTCCACATGAAAATGGTATATGCAGCGTGACAATCTAGCATGACATGGTACTTGAAGACATGTATGTGTTACATGGATACTTGAACATGGTTGTATTATATGAGGAATATGTTAGGATGTGAACATAATGTTTATGCTTGACATGAATAAAAGTAGGGAAAATTATTATTTGACCATGTTGTTTAACATAATATACTAGTACCTCCTTGAGATTTGAAAAATATATTATTTACTTCCTGAAGTTTTGACATATTGCACCAGTATCCTCCTGCAAGTTTGATTTACTAGACTAATACCCCTTGTGCAAAAGAGAAATTTTTTTTACTAGTGTATTTATATTCTTTTTCAAATCTCAAGGGGGTACTAGTGTATTATATCAAACTACAAGGGGCAAATCATATATATTTCAAATCTCAGGAAGGTACTAGTGTATTATACCAAACTATAGGAAGTAAATAGTAATTTTCCCATAAAAGTTTGGTGTTATGTGTGATAAGCCTTATATGCTTATTATGAATAAATATGTTGTGGATGATGTGATGATGCAAATGATACGGTAAATGTTAAAAAGTTACATATGTTATAAGATTGGAAAGGAAAGATGGAAAAGATGGATATGCCCATTACTCATACTAAGACTAGTGTTAAAATAGATGGCATGCCATAGACAGATAGGGTTCACTTACAGTACCATAGGCTTTTATCCATTATATGTATGTTAGGCAAGGGGCTAAAGCTCTAGGTGTGCCCTTGACCTTCTTTTTTATTTCGGGCAAGAGGCTTAAGCTCTAGGAGCGCATTTGACCCCTTTTTCCTTACAGTCAAGGGACTTAAGCTCTAGGAGTGCCCTTGACTTGAATCATTGTCACGAACACGAAAAGAGTTAATAGTTGGCTTAAACTCTGTGAACACTTCTATTCACAATCCACATCCAGATAGTCTCTATGTCGAATAGTTGGGTGAATAAATGAAAAGTTAATAGTAAGACTATGAAATGTGTACAAGTTCAATATGCTTATGTGAATATGACTTCCGCCTACCACATACACTTCCTTCTCAAAAGAATTGATTGGCATGACTATGTAAGATTGGATTGCTATGAGATATATAACAGTGTAATATATGATGATGAGTTGAATGCCATGTTATATGGGTATATACATGCATGAATTGCTTGGCATGACCACAAGAGACTAGATTAGTATGATATGTGTGAGTGAATTTAATGATGATGAAACATATGCCATGTATTGTATGTTACTGCATACTATAATATTTATGATCATATGTACCACTAACCTTTCAATAGCTTAGCATGTTGGTTTCTTGCACCTAGGTTGGAGCCAGTAGATAGCTGAGTTGAACTGAGAAGAGGAGTTCGAGCCTATCAGAGAAGCCAGAGTCCAACTCATGCATTTATTATTTATGTTTCTTTCATTAGGGTGGCTAGACAAATTATTTAAATAAAGGCATAATGGATTCATGATAAATAGTTTTAATAAGGATGTAATCAGTGGGTAAGTTGTAGCCCAGGATATGGATATTAGTGATATTATTTCATGGATTAAATCGGTATTCAATTTATTAAGTATATGATACGACATACATGTTTGATATTGTTAAGTTAAATATGATAGAAAATGTTTTAATTTGGACGTAACTTATTATGTTTAACTGGACATAGTTAGGTAGCATTCTCTTATATAGTAGGGTTTAGGTTATTATGTGGGAGGGTGTTACATACTTGTCAATGGAGGGTTCGAAGTCAAACGACTAACCTATCATGAACTGGACACCGTTCATGAGTTGCTTAAATTATATGATAATTTGAGTGGCCAATATAACCTGAAGCCTATTAGGTCACACACAAAGAAGAGTGTGATAAGAAGAGTAAAATGATACTTATATTTTATCCAAGTTGAAGAGAGAGAAGTTTTGGACCAGACAATGTCACGAGTGGGAAAATCGTCTCATGAGTGAAAAATCGATGCGGGTGCAGGCCACCGTGTGGGGTTATTGATTGGCTAGCCAACACTCTAGCAAAGCCCAATGTTAGGCCACACAAAATCTGTCCACCCAACTTTCTCAATAGCATCTTCGAAAGTTTTGTCAATTCCCAACTTTTTCAAGATGAGAAAGGATGGGCAACTTGTTTGGAAGAATATATGTTGACCTTAGGGTGATTAATCTCTATTTTGATCATGACAATCAAATTAAATGTTACTAATATCTTCATTTAGTGTTGTTTGGATAGTGTATCAGCTTCAAGTAAATTGGATTTGAATTACTTAGTGAACGAAATCATCAAACTTTGAAGACGAGTAATTCGCGCCCACAAAAGCAGATTTGCACTTAGGAAAGATCTAGCAACCAGGAAACCGAGTTCCTAATAGGAGAAGTGTGGTTGAAAAGTGCCAGGGATCTAATAGAGTTCACGGGAAAGTTCACCCTTACGAAACTGAACGATGGAGGCATATTTAGATAGTGAAGGAGTCGATGTTTAGGATAGTGTTTGCAAGGAGTGGACACTACCCACAAAGAAGAATGTCGAAGGCAAAGAAGAGCTCCTTCTAAGGGATGATTGGACTAAGCCATATAAAAAGGCAGATAGCAAAACAAGAAAGCCTCATCATACAAGCTCTCTTTCTCTTAAAGAGTGTGAGAGTTCAATATTGTCTCTCTGCTTATAGCATTTGGAAGACATTGGAGAACTACCATGAAGGAAATAAGCAAGTGAGGTCTAAGAAAATACAGCTTGTTATGACTGAATATGAGCTTTTCAAGATGAAGCCTAAAGAGTCCATAGCCGACATGACCAACTGCCTCCTTGTTGTAATCAATGGCATGAAAAAGTTTGGAAGATATACATCATTGGAGGATGTCAACAACATGATTCTAAGGAGTCTTCCTATGAGAGATTACATCTCAAGTGTAGTAGGTATAGAAGAAGCCAATAAGGATTTGAGCACCATTCCAACCGACGTGCTCATTGGCAAGCTTCTCACTCATGAGATGACTCTAGCTAGAGACAAGAAGCTTGAAGGAGAAAAGGAGAAGAGGAGGAGAAGAAGAAGCCACTAGCACTCAAAGCTTCCACCACCTCCAAAGCTCAAGATGTTGACCTCATTAGTGATAATGAGATGAGTGAAGAAAATGATGAGGAGATAGTCATGCTCTCAAGAAGAAAAGAGTGATAGTCAACAAGTATGGGACTATCAAGAACTAAAAGCAAAGAGCTTCAAAGTTCAAAGGCTCATCATCCAAGAGTAAGGAGGAGGTGAAATGCTACGAATGTGATAAGAAAGGACACATCACAGAGCATTTTCCAAGGGCAAGAAGTATAAGAACAAGTCTCACAAAGAAGGTGGAGGCAAATGCCACAAAGCTATGAACAACCCTATTGTAAGCAAACTCCACAAATGGTAAACAATCCTCCCATGTCCTAATGTTCTTTTCTATGATAGC
>CATIWF010029559.1:0-10453 GCA_949630135.1 Balakata baccata
CCCCAACAATTAAGCCAAACAACATCACATGTTCATCAACTATGCAATTTTCAACAATTTTGTAATAAATTCGAAATTAATTATTTGAATCATATTCAAACCATTTTTCAATCAACATAATTATCCTCAATCATCTCATGATCAGATCATTGAAAGAAAAAAATGTAAAATAAATTTTACAAATAAATTTTAAGTTTACAAATCAAAAGATCCAAAATCTTCAAAACCATGCAGTCCAATTGCACCATAAATTAAAATTAATTTTAATGGGCACAAGATGGCTCTGATAGCAATGAAGGGTTTTGATCATGCATCACATACATATAACGCAGAGGACAATAAAAATTTTCAAAACCCGAATCAAAGGACTATACATGTGCCAATTAAAACTAATTTAACCAAAGAAAATTCAGAATTTATACATTTATAATTTCTTGATTTTTCTTCAACTTCTCACCTTGTTGGGTTGTAGCAAACCACAACCATCCAATCTTGCATTGTCTCTAACAATATCCACGTGAAGATGAGAGGATGAAATTACTAGGGAGATGGCTTGAATATACCTCAAAGTGCTAGCAATGGTGTATGTTCATATGAGAAAAAAAATTAAAATTTTTAATTTTCTTGTTGTCTCCAAAAAATTTTCTTCTCCAAAAAATTTTCTTGTCAAAAAAAATTTTTCTTGTCTATTTTCTGTCTTTTGGGGTCTTTTAGATCCAAATTGAAGAGAGGAGAAAATGGGAGTTATGTGAATAGTAATGGCCATTAAGGCCAATTTATACTCATCGGCCAGCTGCTGCGCGCTGGCATGCGCAGCAGCCCACCTGGGTTTGCTGGGCAGGCCTGCCAGCACGCGCAGGCCCGCACGGGCCAGTAAGGGCCCGTCAACCCCCCCGAGTGATTTTTTCCCGCGATCTTATCGCAAACCGACTCAAAATAATTTTCTCATATTTTGGATCTCATCCTAAACCTTTTGCTCATTCTTTACATCTCCAAAGCGTGTGACCCATTAGGTTCCCGGTTATGTTCATCACTTAAATTATCAAATAATTTAAGCAAACCATAAGCAGTATCTAGCAACACATCATGATCCCCAATCGACCGGAAAGTCAATGGTTTGACTACAAACCTTTCCATAGACAACAATATGTGCAACTCGTCCTTTCACCATTCTATACCCCACTCGGTTCAAAGCATGGAATATGTGTCAGCTCCCGCTAGACTAACTACGTCACACCTAGCCCAAGTGATTTTAGATCTTATCACTGAGACTCATTACTCAATTAGACATGTCATTGACGACCATCTTCATGACAGTTCCACTCTAGCCAGAGATTCCCGAGTAATGATCCCAACAAGAGGCCGTGGGTATACTCTCCCTCTATCAGGAGCGGTGAATCCTCTATTAGCTATCGAATTACCTTCGAATACCTCAAGCTGCACCCAATCACCACCCTATGAGCGACCTCTATGAGGCAACAATGTCCCATCTTGTTGATCCTATGACTAGGGATAATTTAGATACAAACATAATTACACATGATAGGAATCTCATTATCATGATCCCATCATGATTTCCTTCATGCCATTCCTTAATCAGTTTAAGTTCTGTATCAATACATATGCAAATGAATACTAATATAATGAAAGAATGCCTTTATGAATGTGTACACTAGGTGCTTGAGGCGATTGCCTTTTGGGCACATCTCTAATAGAGATTTAGCATGTAACAGTTCAAGAAAGGATTTATTCCCATGACTCATGGGATTACCATTTCAAAGTCCATATGTCCCAAGATACAAGACGAGAGGACTCGTATGAGTTTGATCCCATATGCTTCTGCTATAGGATCAATCATGTATGCTATGATGTATACTAGACTAGATGTATCACATGCTTTGAGTGTCACGAGCAGATACCAATCGGAATCTAATGAGGGTCATTGGGTGGCTATCAAGAATATCCTTAAGTACTTGAGAAAGACTAAGGACATATTCTTAGTTTATGGAAATGGAGATCTTGAGGTAAGCGGGTATACAAATGCCAGCTTCCAAACTGACAAGGATGACTCCAAATCCCAATTAGGTTATATTTTCACACTAAATGGTGGTGCAGTCAGTTGGAAAAGTTCCAAATAAGAAATGACTGCAAATTTTACAACTGAAGTATAGTACATTGCAGCTTTTGAGGCAGCCAAGGAAGTGATTTGGATAAGGAATAGGAATGCTTCCTAGCATTATTGATCTAATACAGCTATATTACGACAATAATAGAGCAATTGCACAAGCAAAGGAGCCACAGTCTCATCAAAGATCCAAATATGTGCTCACACGCTACCATGTGATTAGAGAAATCATAAGTACAGGTGATGTAAAGGTAGAAAGAGTGACCACTAATCATAATATTATTGATCGGCTCACAAAACCACTTCCCTAAGAGAAGTATGACTCTCATGTACCCACCTATGGTATTAGATATAAAGGCAATTGGATTTAGTGCATGTGGGAATATGTTAAAGAGGTACTTTAAAGGCAATCGCCTTTAGCACTTATTGTACAAACTCATTTTATATGAACAAAGGCATCTTCACCTAATTGATATTCATTTGTGTTATGAATGGATTGAATCTTAAATTAATTGATGAAGTCCATGATATAAACATAGCATGGAGAAAATCATGATGGGATCATGGTATTGAGATTCATATCATGTGTAATTATGGTTATATCGAAATTGTCGCTAGTCATAGGATTAACAAGACTGGACATTGTTAATCCTGATAGACTAGTGCATGTTATACTCCTTGATTGGATCAAGCAGTAGATCTCATAATCTATAGACATGAGTTGTCGAGAGTTAACATATGGATGCTTGCTAAGGTAATCAAGTTCATTGGATAACTTGATATGAGACCATCACATGGATCCTCTATTCTATGTCAATGATAGTCTCATCATAGCTTTGGTGTAAGTATCCTTAGACTTGAGGTGCTTAAAGTTATCTTAAATAATAATCCTATACTTTGACTTCGTTCCTTATTGCCTCAGGATAGGTCGCTTATAGGGTGGTGATTGGGTATAGTTTGAGGTATTCAAAGGTAGTTGAGTAGCTAACAAAGGATTCACTACTGTTAATAGAACGAGGGTATACCTATGGCCTCTTGTTAAGATAATTACTTAGGAATCTCTAGCCATAGTAGAAATATCCTGAAGAAGGTCTTCAGTGATATGTCTGTAAAAGTAATGACTCTCAGGACAAGATCTAACATCACATGGACTAGATGAGGCGTAGTCAGTCTAGTGGGAGCCGACATAGAGTCCATGCTGTGAACTGAATGGGATATAGAATGGTGAAAGGAAGAATTGCAAGAATAATTGTCTATTGAAAGGTTCGTAGTTAAACCACTACTTTTTGGCTAATTAGGGGTCATGATGTGTTGCTGGATACCATTCATGATCTACTTGAGATTAAGTGTTAATACGAGTGGCCAATATAGCTGGGAACCTAATGGGTCACACCCATTGAAGGTGTGAAGGAGAAGTGAAATAGGCTTTTGGATCGAATCCAAAATAGTGAGAGAAAATCCGAGTCCAGACACATTCCCGATTGGTAATGTAGCTCCCGGGCAAGATGAAGGTCCCAATCGGGAAAAGGAATGTCCCGATCCAAAATAGTTACTGGATTTAAATAGAACCAAGTTTTGATTAGAAAAGGTGGTTTCCAGACCGGGACTCACTCGACATGGGCAGTTTCCTAAGCGGGACAAAAGTTTTCCGATTGGAACATGTGACAGATTAGGAATTTTAATATGATTAGGATTCTATAATTAAGGGTTATAAACCCTAATTCGATATGGACTATAAATAGTCCGCTTTCAGACTATTTCAGTAGCTGGTGCATTGAGAATTAAAGAGTCAATTCCTCTCCTATTTTCTCAAGGATTAATTCTATTGCTAGCACAATTAATCTAACCCATTCCCTAAACGGTTTTGTAGTTTCTCCCTTTGCGTGGATACCATCAAAGATGATCCTAAAAGATTACTGTGGTTTGCTACAACCCGGTAATGAAGAGAATTGAAGAGAGGGTACTCATTTTGAAAGGTAATATACTTCTACTATTAGATAGTTTTAATTGTTCATAGCTGCATAGGTTGATTCTTCTTCTTGGAGTTTGTAAAATTTTATTTCTACTGTGTAACATGTATGAGATGCATGTGCAAACTCCAACAGGTGAGAACTAGTTAGTCTCTCTTTAGCTTAAGAGATTGACATTAGTATGTCCATAATTATGTCATATAGTTTGTGTAACTATCTTTATATATGTATGTGATAATTGTATGATATATAAATGCATGCTAAAAATAAAATGATGAGACTAAATTAAGAAAAACCTCGCTTAATTAATATTAAAGTTAATATCTTCCATTAATATTGCAAGAACGGGAGTTACTTTTAGAGTCAGCATTGTTGGGCAAACCCAAGCCCGCTTTGCAAGAATATGTTCAAACCATGGAAATAAGATTTCCTGATCAATGGGCTGGCTTTAACAAGAAGCATTGATTTGTTGGGAAGACCCAAGGTCAATATGGATTGAGGTGAACTTGGGTAGTATATATGAGATATATAGGCATCAAGAGTGGATAGCCAAATAGAGGTGCACACATCAACAATTGATAGCACCAGATTCGGTAGTTGCTTGAGAATGCAATTTGTATGGATTAGATACCTACCTTTAGGCCTAAGATGGCTTGTTAGGCAAACCCAAGGTCATTAGTGGTGTAACACCTTATACTTTTATATATAGCATATACTTGTATCATGTCATCATGTATTGTATAGTAATAAGACAATATCCTATTTATAGTGAGGGATAATTTTTTTTTTGAATCATATGACAGTACCACTTTGTAGCATTGAACAATTCAACAAAATATAATAGCTTGACTATATACATAATATATATATCATATCAATGTGTATTCACTATATTATACATATGCAGACATACAGTCCAAAACATAAAAGACATGTCCCTATACATATGTGAAATGCAAGGAACGAGATTGGTGAGGCTCAACAAGTGACCTGTGATCCATATCCCTATGTGGTATGCACTTCGAAATTTAGCTAATTACTCTTACTTGCCTAAAAAATTATGTAATTTGATGAGTTGCGACTCAGTGAGAATAATCATCAAAAGCTTTCTAAAGTACCAAGCAAATCATAATTACAAGTAATAATCGTCATTCATACACATTTTATATGTCATTATATTTATCAATATCATATAAATATAAATCATATTAAATCATGTAAACATTTTATTTGCTTATGCTTATGTTTTGCTATTTTCTTATTGTTGTGACCAGGCTAAACAGATACTACCCTGGGTTTCCATATGAACATTTGCATTTGCTAGCTAGGTTGATCATTTATAACATTTGTACATTTGTTAGGCCATAGGCCTTTTCTTTTCCTTGTGAACATTTGTTTGGGCCATAGGCCTTTTCTTTTGCTTTATAGTGCCATTTAGCCAGTCACAATGCCTTTTAAGTCCATATGCATATACATTTGCAACAATCATTGCTTAATCATTGCATTTGTATCACATTTGCATATTCACTTATCAACTATTTCATGTAAGAAAACACATCCATGTAATCATGCATTTTAGTCATCCATTGCTTTTTCATATCATAGTCATACCATAATCATCATGTAATTCATATAATAGCAAGTCAAGTCACATTGCATGTAGCATGCAATAATCACATGTACCAGATAAATCATTCAAAAATTAAACTCATCTTTTATTTTGATATTGAACCTCTAACTTATTATCTTTCACTTCTTTGGGGGTCTCCAATATGCTATAAGCCTAATTAAATGTATACTTGGTCAATTGGTAGCTAAATAGACTTAGTGAAACTTAAACAAACTAAAATATGCATAATATGGACTACTAACTAGGGTTTGGTATTACGGCAGTGTGACCTTTATGTGTTCAGAAGCTTATAACTTTTTATATACTAGTCCAATTTGTACGATTCTTATTTCTAATTAAAGTTAATATATATGAATATAACATATCTAAACTTTAGGGCAATTGGAGCATTGAGTAATATTTGGTGGAACTTCTATCTATGTTTTGTTTTCTGCCCTTAGGCAGTTTTGGGACATCGAATTTGCTTCTTCATATCTCACAACGTGCAAGTTATATTTTTATGGAACTTTGTATACACTTATATATTTTAAAATGGAACATTTTTTATGTTGACAACTTTCATCCATACTGACTCTAAAGTCCTCATATGGTGGGCTAATTATGACTGGTCAAGAACAGGGTTGGCATTTCGACCAGTCTGACTTTTGGAAACCATAACTCACAAAATACATAATATATTGAGATTATATTTATGTTAAAATTTAGATAAGACATATACCTAAAACTTTCATATTTTGATAATTTACAGATTATGTCTATAAGGCGCTCAATATGGGAATACAACTGACTGGACCTGTATAAGACACTAAGTAGGCAGCTAAAATATAGAACAAACATGACTCTCTTGACTATAACTCAAAATCCACCCATAACATAAACATGAAATGTAGTATACAACTAGATAACACAAAAAACTATAACTTTTGCGATTTGAGTTTCTTATAATACATACTTTATCATATAGAGAAATAATCAAGATAGTAGGCAATTTAGCTAGGTTCTATAACCAAACCAGTCTTAGTTAGACACAAAATCTTAAAAAAAAAATTATGTATCCATAAACCTAAGACAATCACCTACAAGTTTAATGCCTTATGTTTCTCTAAAATCAGTTTCTAACATGAAAGAAACGGAGCAGTAACTGACTGTCCGCAAAACAAAATTCCAGAAGTGATATAGTCACTTTATACCATCTAAACCATGATCCAACAATATTCAAATCATGATTATCAATAAAGGAAATAGCAACTAACTCACTTGTGACCAGTTATGGCTGACCTCTTAGAAGAAATTGAAAAAAAAAGGAGAGAAAAAGAAGAAGAAGCTAATGGTGGATAAAGAGGCAAGGACAAATTTTTTTAAAAGTTAGCCGACTTATTCTTGTCCTTTCTCTTCTTCATTTCTTTTCTTTTATTTTTTTTGTCCATTTTATTATTATTATTATTATTTTTTAATTATTATTACATATTTACATGTACTTAGTCAATGCCAAAAAATACTATCTAACCATATAGTCTACTATAATTAATTTAAATATGCCAAGTTTAATTTCTAATAACTTGTCATCCTTAGTTAAATTTATAACTTGACATGTCAACTTATTCCTATTGCGATAAACTGACCCATGGCAAGTTTACCTTGTGAACATATTCAAGCTAAAATCCATATGTATGCATGTGTTTCATGTGTGATATATAAAATGAATATGTCCAAATGAAATGCATGTATGGATAGTCGATGATGTTACACTTAGGGACATTGGATATCGACCCACTAGGAGGATTACATATAAGTTCTCCCAGATCCATAGTGAGGGCTATGGGTTCACAATAAAGTTGTAGGAGCCATAATATATTTTATTAAAGATCTAATATCATGCATACATTCATGTGCACACTTCTACAATCTCAATCTTTACATCTTGGTTGTTAGAATCATATCATTCAATGTGAATAAACTCATGAGTCATACATTTTGACTAACATAAGCTTCCTTGACTGACATCAAACTAAGGATGGTTCTCAAATCCAAAAGGGTTGCCAAAGTCTCGGAATAGCTATTTTCCTTCCCTTGATGATTGAAATGCAAGTGTTGTGAACAATTTGCATGCAATAAATACTTTGATAACATTGGATTGGTCCTATATTGTTCAAACTTCAAAAGTAGCATGAAAATGGATGTAAAACTATTATATATCATCTTAGAGAAATGGCTAATGAGCAAGCTCATGCTAAGTGATACGAGATATCTAAATTGCTCTATTACTCCAATATGATAAAAGGGAGATCTAAAATGTAACATGCATTTTAGATAAAAGGAAAAAGTAGAGAGACATCTTCAAAGGTACTTCCATTGTGGCAAGAGTTATAAAATGAAAATGGAATAACAAAGCTTATTTTAAGTTTTAAAGAAGCAGAAAAGAAGAGTCAACAGTTGGCTTAAGAAATGAGAGTCAAAACTGTGCATATTCGCTATAAAAGCAATAATTGCTACACTAGCTATAGAGGCTTAAGTTTTGACACTCTCTAGTAAGCTTGTTTAAAGGATTAAACAATTACAATTTTGTTTTAGTTTATGAATAAAGAATATAGTTTTGTTTAATAGTTGAACGAAAGTTTTTCGTTTGACTACTAATAGCAATCATTCTTCTATGTGGCCAAATGATATTCCTTATGAAACTAAAACATTATGCAATAGAGTTAATAATATTGGAATGTTTGATTCTGTCCTCCATATCAAATTTATAAGGTTGATGATCTAAAATCATAAATTATGGTATTGTTAACTCGGGCATATAAAAGGGAATCACATGATGAGTTATGGTAACTTGGGGTCACATGATTATGAATCATATGACATGTTAATCATATTTATTAAACAAGTTAACAAAATCACCTTTTGGTGAAAATGATGAATATGTAAAAGGACTGATGGACATTGTACATGTAGATGTATGTGGACCAATGTTCATTCAGGCCATAAATAGTTTTGTCTATTTCATTACCATAATTATGATCACTAATAATTTGGGTATTTGTGTATGATGAGACACAAAATTTGAAACTTTGAAATGTTCAAAGAATTCAAAATGAAGTAGAGGAATAATTTGGTGAAAGTACTAAGATATTTAGGTTAGACCACAGTGAAATAATACTTGAGCTAAATTTTTCAATGTCATAAAAGAGATAATGAGACTTTGTCTCAATGAACCATATTTTATACGCCATAGCATAATGATGTGGCTAAAAGGAGTAGCCAAACCTTGTTAGACATGGTGAGGTACATAATAAAGTTTTAAAATTCCTTAAAGTTCCTTTTATGGTCAAGCACATAGGATTATGTTTATGTGATAAACATAATACATTATCAGTCAATCGATGTTGTTCCATATAAGATATGAAATAACATAAAACCTATTCTTACATAGATGAAAGTTTAGTATTATCCTATTTAATAGAAGTAGATAATGTTCGATTAGTTAAAAGCTCAATCTAACCCAATGTCTATATGTGGGATAATCAATGAGAGCATTTAGATATCAGTTTTACCACTATTTGAACAAAAGGTGTCTGTTCAAAGTATTCCTTCAAAAGAAAAAGTTTCTTTTGTAAGAAGATAGTGGGAGCAAGATGACACTTAATTAAGTTCAAATATACTCAAGCAGACACAAATCAACTAATAAAGCCCAAATATGTTATTTATATAGATGAAGTAACAGTAAGATCTTATGAAACACAAGAGCTTTATAAGTAAAGTAGGATATGAGTTGTTCCCAAGAGATATAGATCTCTTATAAGTGAGCAAAATGGTCGTATTGTTCATAGAGGATGATGAGCCTACTACTTATAAAGAGATTCTAAAGAGTTCAAAATATTACTAATGGGCATAAGCAATAAATCGATACGGATTCCATGACTATAAACCAAGTACAGACTTTAGTTAACCCACCTAATGGGATAAAGCCCTATTGGGTGCCAAAGGGTCTTCAAGAAGATGACCAATATGAAAGGTAATGCAGTTGCCTATAAAGCTATAGTTGGTACTTAAATGACGTCGTCAAAGATAAGTGTTTAATTTGACAAGACCTTGTACTTCACATACTTTGCTTAAATCCATCATATCACTCCTAAGCATTACTACTCATGATGACGAGATTTTGCAAATGGATATGAAGACACGTTTCATTATGGAAATTTGACTTAAGATATGTACATAACACAACCTAAGAAATTCATATCTAATGATGCTGAAATAAGAAGCAAATTGCAAAATCCATTGATGGATTAGTGCAAACATTTGGGAGTTGAAATAAATTGATGAGGTAATCAAATAGTTTGTTTTCTCACAATAAGTGGATGAATCATGTGTTTTGAAGAATGTTAGTATGAAGGGTTTTGATCATGTATCACATACATATAACGCAGCGGAAAATAAAAATTTTCAAAACCCAAATCAAAGGATTATACATGTGCCAATTAAAACTAATTTAACCAAAGAAAATTCAGAATTTATACCTTTATAATTTCTTGATTTTTCTTCAACTTCTCACCTTGTTGGGTTATAGCAAACCACAACAATCCAATCTTGTATTGTCTCTAACAATATCCACGCGAAGATGAGAGGATGAAACCACTAGGGAGATGGCTTGAACATACCTCAAAGTGCTAGCAATGGTGTATGTTCATATGAGAAGAAAATTAAACTCTTTAATTTTCTTGTTGTCTCCAA
>CATIWF010029562.1:0-34824 GCA_949630135.1 Balakata baccata
TAAACATGTGACCGCCTATATTATGACTATTTCACCGTAATTATATCAATTTGGTTGGCTTTAGACCTACTTTTTAACACTACTTTCATTTTCTTCAACAAAATTAATAATAGTACTGAGAATGACATAACAAAATATAACAAAGTACGAATATTACGTTTTTGTTGATTTAATAATTTTTTTCTAATCATAGGAAATATGGTTTGTTGAATCAATGAGAAACAGAGTTGTCTCTAACCACTCTTTTTTTAAAAAAAATTTCAGCAATTAATAGCAAAATTGTTGAAAAAAAAAAAGAATAATATATTATTGAACAAACCAAACATGATATAGCAATGAATTATCACACTTCCCATGCAAATGAAGCAAAATAATATGTAATCAACTCTTAATGGATATATTAATTGTTTCCATTAACATAATTATACATATTAATTCATGGTATATAATAACTGAAAAAAAAAACTCAAACTCTCTATATTAACCTATAATTGTGTAATCATTATATACATATCAACAAAATCAAGTCTATATAATGACTCATGAATCGAGCTAATAATTTTGAAATATGTTTTTGATATAATTAATTATAATTAGCTCCGTCCATGAATGAAAATATAAAACTGGTCGAGGAAAAAAATTAAAAGAAAAAATGATAAAGATTTAAAATTAACAGCATTAATTGGAGAAGCCAGCAAGAAGTTGAACATCTGCCTCTGCTTAATTCTTCAGGTCATTGGTTCCTTTGCTTGGTCCCGAGTACACAACTTGCCCTTTTGGTAGCATATTCAGACTAATGGCTAAACGTCCGTACTTTCCGACGAGTCTCGCCGGAATGATCACCTCTGAATTCTTGCCGGAGTCCATGTGACAGGGTGAAACATTCTTGGCAGTAACAACCTCATGATCGGAAGGAAGTGCAAGATTGAAAGCTGGTTTTGTTGCTGAGTGGCTGTGGGGAAGAAAGTCATTGAGCAGCCTAGCGGATGAAGATGAAACCATGGTTAGTGATATGAAAACAAGATAAAAGAAGAAAACAGCTGTTTTCAAATTGTGGGATTGGTTTAGTTTTGCCATTGAAGATGTAAAGATGAAGATTTTTAAAGAGAGAGAAACAAGAAAGTGGATTGGATTTGCTTATAAATTGGGGTTGGGTTAGTAGTGAGGGTTTAATATATATACACAGAGAGGAGGAAGAGAGAGAGAGAGAAATGAGAAATAAAAGAAAAGGCATTGCTCAAAGTTGACAATGTCAAAGGAGATGATAGTCAAATGATGTAAGAATTGCGAGATTAACGCGCTTATGTTGGAAGTTGCTCAGAAAATAACATAAGTTTATTAATTTTATTTATAAATCAAATCAATTAAATAATTTCCATATAAAAAAAGTAATTATTTGATTGAGTCGGTAATTTTATGAATTTCAGTTAAACATCTCATAGTGCGATAGATTAAGAGTTTGTTTTTTTTTAATTAATACTGATATATATTGTTTATAATTAATTGCAGACGAAATGTAAGTAAAATTTTAATTTTTATATAACGTTGTGATACAATTTAATTAATAATCGGATGAAAAGCAAGAAATTACATAAATTAGTTCTTTCATATAAATTGATCAATATATATTACTAATAGAAGAAGTAATGGCAATTAAGGATGAGTAATTTGGGCGTAATATGAGGAGAATTTATGGGTTAGTGGAATTTAGGCTGAAATCTTGGCTTCCAATTGCACATGGAATAAGGCATGTTTAAGAGACTTTGAATTTTGACCCAGGAAAATTTGATTTGATTTGATTTGGATGGGAGTTCATGAGAAACTTGTTTGACATGCAATGCAATGCAATTAACAAATTTAGTTAATTTTATCAGGTTCAAAAATGAATTAATCAATAAAAATCGATATGCCCATCTATCTAGTACTGTAAATTAAAGATTAATTAATCTATAACAAAAGATTACCAATTATATTATTGAACTAACGTATCATTGTTTTTTTTTTTTTTTTTTCATGAAGTAATAATTAAGATCGATAATAGAGATACAAAGACATTTATAAATTTTAGGGTTGCAACATAAAAAGAGAATTCAAAGTTTTAATAGTACATTCCAACTCTAGTTCATCAAGTTGATTTGGAAATCTAATTTGTAGTCAAACCTAAATACTTTCTTTTGCTTTTTTTTTTTTTTTTTTTTTTTTTTTGGGATGTATCATGCATTTCAAATGGAAAAGCCCAACTCCTCTCCCCGTATGTATGCCGTTCGGCTATTACTCTTTAGGCTTTGCTTTTCTTATTGGGTAAATTATGAACTATATATTCAATTATTTAAAAATTTAAATTTAATTATATATATTTTGGTATTAATAGATGGGGAGCGCGTGGTTGGATGAGAGTGGCCGGGGAAAGATCGCAATAAGCCAAGGAGGATTAAACACTGAGCAAAAAGGTCGGGGGGGCAACACGTCACCGTTTGACTATGTAAATTTGCCAGCTCTTTGCTCATTTCCGTCCATCCTTGCGAATGGTTTACGCGTTTTGCTCACAAAAATGAGAGAGACTTGTTGTCCACGTTTTCACAAAAATTCTTCGTTTAAGCTATATTCTTTAGTATAATGGTAGACTCAACTGATTAGTTGTTATTATAATTTTACGGTCAGTTTTATTATATATAAAAAATTTTAATTTAGGTTTTAAGAAAATATTTTATTATATTTCTTTATATAATTATAATATATATTGATTTGTTTTACTATAAATAAATATATAAAATTGATATAATATAAATAAGAAATTAATTTCCAATAAAGGGACCAAAGGCAACAACTACGCAATTTATCCATTAAACACTTCGTTTCTACATACTCTCTCTCTCTCTATATATATATATATTCATGTCCAATTAGGGACAATTGCGTTTGACAAATTAAATTAAATAAATAAATAAACAAATTGTGGGATTATAAGAAATATATATATGGAAGAATGAGTTTGTTGATGCTTTGACTTTAGTAGCGTGCAGGTGTAATGAAAGAGTCACCATTGGTCTATGCAACTGTTATCTCATTCATGGCCTCTTCACCCCTATCCAATCCAGCATCATTCCTTCTTAATTAATTCAAATACAACTCTCTTCCGCCGATATTTCAAATTGGAGATATGAAATTTTAGTTATTTTATAACTTTTATGGAACTATTTTTTTTCATTCAGGATTGTATCTAGTACGAAAATTATTAGTTTTAGTCCATTAATATATACACTGAAAACACCTATAATTTAAAAAAAAAAAAAATTCAAACTTCTTTTATATATTCTATTTACAAATTGAAAATTAATAATTTATTCCCATGCTTTTCTCAATCAATTTTATATTTATAAAAATCCATATTTTTTTTTTTTGGGTGTGACACTTTGCTTTTCTTGTTAGTTAATTTTGTTGGCAGTCAAGATTCTTAATTTCATCCAATAGGCCGACGACCTTAAGTAATCAAATTTTAGTTATGCAACTTTACCCAGAATATATGAATTATTTGTAAACAATCAATCAATCAAGTCATTATTTTATTTGATTTTGATTATAATATGTAGAAGAATTAAATGTCATTTTTAATTGTTGTTTATTCCATATCGTTACTATAATTTTTAGATATAATAATTTATAGACAATTCTCCTTTCTTTAACTAATTTATGCAAAAAGTTAGGTTAAACTCTGAACTATTTCAGTGTTCTTAAATTCTGGTGTTTGATTTCCACTAAAATATTGTTAAACACTTATAACTGTTAGAATAATTCTTTGCATTTTTTTTTAATTAATTTTTGTTAGTTTAGCTACTCATGGTATACTTAATTAATTGTTGAAAAGATTGTAATTACGAGACATTTTGAGAGAATAATTCGGGTGTGTCTCACAACTCGGTTTTGGGATAAAGACTCGGATATGTATTGTTTGACATGAAAACTATGAATTAATATATTCATATGCTCAAAATAGAGAATGTGTGAATATAAATTAAAACTCAAAGTAATCTCCTTGTTAAGGAGATATAAAGAGAAAAAGTGAAAGTGAGAGTTGGAGTTTTGTTTCACATCACTAATATGTGAAGTTTGACTTGTATTTATATATTAAGATACATTCTTACATGGGTAAGAAAGTAGAATGAAAGACTCATTCTCGCACGTTCAGGCGCATGGGGGTGCAAATCTATGGTTCGGGATAGACCAATGAGCAACCTACGTACATGAATGTCGGTCCAAAATCTCGTAGTGCCCAATTTTTATTTTTTCTGGAAATTGAAACAACACTCCCATGTGAATCCACCTGACATGACCGTGTCGTTATGCTGCAGAGTATACATGATAAATCCACACGTCCGTGTAGATTGTGTTCCATATTAGTTTTTGGAATTTCTTGTCTTTTGGAATTTCATTTTCTGATATTTCAAATATTAATTTCACCATTATTTGAGAGTTACAAAGACATTATTGACATCATTTAAAGGAGATTAATCACAATTAATCTCATATCTCTTCCATCTAGTATAAATAGGAGCTTTTGGCTTATGTGATAAGGAAGTTTTAAAGTTGAGTTTGATTCTTGTTGGCAAAATCTTTTTCTTCCCCTTTTCTTCTTCTTCTCAAGTGATAAAGAGTGTAACTAATATTCAGTTCGTTGTAAGTAGATATTGTGTGTTCAACAACTACTTTAAATCTGTTGTATCATGGGAGGCAAACGTCATTTATCCTAAACACCGGTGATAGGAGGCGAATTTATCTTAAAAAAACTGTATGAAACACATACCTCAGATCGTTCTTTCATTTCTCTTGTTTTTGTGTTGTAAGGAGGTTTTAGAGTTGAGTTTGATTCTTGTTGCCAAAATCTTTTTCTTTCCTTTTTCTTCTTCTTCTCAAGTGATAGAAAGTGTAATTAATATTCAATTCGCTATAAGTAGATATTGTATATTTAACAACTATTTTAAATCTGTTATATTTTGTGATACAAAAGCCAATTATTCTAAATACCGGTGGTAGAAGGCGAATTTATCTTAAGTAAACTGTGTGGAACATAGGTCTCAGATCATTTTTCCATTTCTATTGTTTTTAAATATTGAATTAATAATTTCTCCTATTATTGTTGTTCTCCTAACAATATTTTGAGGAAATTACATGGGATACATGATCGGTAAATTTTATTTTATTTTTATTGACGCATGTACCGTATTTTCATTGTCATTTTTTATATTTTCAATTTTACTGATTTTTTATTTTTATTTTTTTGTAAATATGAAATTTTAGTGCTTATTTATCACATTTTTTCATTTAATTGAGCAAGAAAATTATCATTTTTTACATTTTAAACATGGATTAAGAATTTAATTAACTTATATGGCCATCAATTGTCTCGTATGCATGTATTTATTTATTTTTTTAATTATTATTTAATTAACTTAATTAGCAAAAGAAATATGTAAATTTATATTTAATTATCAAAGTAAATTTCGGATAAACTTTAATTACCAAAGGAAATATATAAACTTGTATTCAATTAACTTAATTAAGATTATTTACTTTGATAAACTTTTGGCTAGATTTTTAGTAAATTTTAAGTAAACATTTGGTAAACCTCTGTTAAAATTTAGGTAAATCTCATGTAAAGTTTGAGTAATTTTTTGATAAATCTTAATAAATCTTGAATAAATTTTGTGTAACTTCAACTTTCATTAATTTTCTTGTAAAAATCAAGTAAATTTTAGGTATTACTTGAGTAAACCGTAAGTAAATTTTTGATAAATCTTTGTAACTTCAATTTTTATTAATTTTGTGGTAAACTTTGGTAAATATTGAATAAACATTATATAACTTCAATTTTTATTAATTTTGTTGTAAACCATAGTTTATAATTTAAGTAAAACTTATAAGTAAATATTTGATAAATTTTTTTTTAACTTCAATTTTCATTAATTTTGTGATAAATTTTGGATAAATATTGAGTAAACCTCAAGTAAACCTAGAGTAATTATTGGGTAAATCTTGGTAAATCTTAAGTAGACCTTGTATAATTTCAATTTTCATTAATTTTCTTGTAAACTTTTGGTATAAATTGAATAAATTTTAAGTAAATCTTTAATAAACCTTTTATAACTTGAATTTTTATTAATTTTGTGATAAACTTAGGATAATTCTTTGATAAACCTTAGTAAATCTTAAATAAATCTTGTGTAATTTTAACTTTTATTAATTTTCTGGTAAATATTGGGTATAATTTGAGTAAACCTTAAATAAATATTTGATAAAACTTTTGTAATTTCAATTTTCATTAATTTTACGGTAAACATTAGGTAAACTTCAGACAAACTTTGAGTAAATCTTAATTTGAGTAATTTTGTAAATATTTTAGGAACTAGAAGCATATTTAAAAAAAAATATTAGAGCGGACCATACTTTTAAAAAAAAATTTTAAAGAGTAATATTTTTGTAAATATATAAGCATTTGGTTACGTTTTTGTAAAATTTCCAAATATTTTTATATGAGGATCTAAAATTGTTTGAGAAGCCCAAACAGCGTGGCCAAGCCCAATCTCAATATATATATATATATTAGTAATCAAAATTTGAAATTAAAATCTTTAACCTAATCAAACTTAGTTTCGAATTAGTTTGCAAAAAAAAAAAAAAAATCCAGCTCCGAATATTAGTTAACTAATTTTAGAATGTAGAAGTTGATTAATTAAGGAAGTTAATTAAGTTATGAATTACGGTTTAGAAAAAAGAATTACAGAATAATATATTGAAGAAATTAAAAAGAAATGTGGGGCCAGCTGCCATTTTGGGACATCAAAAGCTAGCATGATTTGATTAGCAACTACCAATTAACTTTTAAATGATGAATTTCCAACTCATGCATGGTTGGCCAATAGCTTCAAACTGCATGTACAATCTCAACTGCCTCCACTAATTGTCAATATCTTGATAAACATTGGCCGTCAATCCCATAATAAAACGTTGCTTTCTTTCATCTTCTTTTCCTTTTAATTTTTTAAGCTTCTGTTCTCATAAAATTTTTATTAATGAACTTTTTTTTTTCTAAATTAGGTTTATGAATAATCAAGTTAGTAACACACTTACCATATAAACAATTTATAAATACCAACATAGTAGCAAGTCACCGACTTAATTAATAAAAAAATACATGAATATGATCTAAATAAAATAAAAATTATTTGATGGATAGTTACTGTTTGCATACGTGTTGGATGAATTTTGAACAAGTTAATTTTCTTGGGCAAGGATGACGCCAATAAGTCACCGAGTAGCGAAAATGAAAACTAAGATGTTTACTGCAGTGTACTGACTAATTCAACATTTTATGACAATTTAAAAAAAAAAAAAAAAGTAAATCATTGGATATGGGATGGATGTTTTCATGTATGTGGTTGCTATGTGAATATGTTATGTACACATACGAGCTCAAAAGCTTACTTTTTCCATGAACAAGAATTAAGAATAAGATAAAAGCAAAGGCCATAAAGATCGACACTATGAACACATTGCGACCCTCCCCAGTACTTTTTATTTATTATATTTAATTTGATTTTATCTAGCAAGATATATATCTCTTCATTTTTAAGGTAAAAAAATAATTAGAAATAAAAATAAAAAATTGTTTAAACATCCCAACATAATTTATCTCATAATGATCCTGATTGAAATCTATCATAGTTGTCTACTTGTCCAGTTATTTTAAGATAAATCCAATACATGTTTTAAGTTTATATTTATGTTATATAAAAAAAAAATTGATCTTCACTTTATAATAAAAAAAATTATTAATTATAAATAAAAACATAATTGGAATCAAAATAAAAATTGTTCATAATATATATACACATAAAAAGAAACCAACATTTATTGACGGTTTGTGAACAAACTTTGATCAACATATAGTATAAAAAGAAAATTGAAGATTAAGATGAACCCTAGCATAATTATCACCCACAGTCAAAGTACGTGAAGAGATAAAGAGAAATTTTATGTAGGATTGGAGGGGCAACGAAAAATTTTACATAAGATTAGAGGTATAAAATATATATTTTTGATGGATTTTATTGAATTCTTTGAATATTTATACTGAAAATATTATATATACATATGAACTTTTTTTTGTTGGGTTTGGGCCTTCGTCCCTGATTCTGTATGAGAAAAGTTGAATGTGGGTGGGTTTTATAAATTCTGTTTGGAAAAACAGGAAAATTTGATGAAATTATATGAGTATTCATGGCATGCAGGAAAGCTGATCCCATATGTGCCATGAAAGTTATCAACTGAGATTATAGTTCCAATAACTTGCAGATCCTCTCCGAATGAAAATTGAAAGTCCAGTCTTTTAATTTATGATCATTTAATTACATGTACCCAAATCTCAGCACACACACATATATATATATTTCCGATAATATACTAATTAAACCTCAAATTTAACACATTTTGCCCAAAACAGTACGTACCACATAGCTCGAGTTAATATAATATATATGGTCTCTCACTTTAAAATATTAATTTTTTACTTTATAAATATGAAACATAAACATCATTATATATATATATATATATATATATAATTTTTTTGATTTAGTCCATAATAATAAATCTAAATAAATATAAGTAAGAAAATAGATAATGCATATATATATATATATATATATATATTAGTACAGAAGATGCATTTTAACTATTTATGCACCCAATTCAAAGCATCTGTGCTTGAACAGCAAACATAACGATTTGAACTCTGAGATGAGCTGCAGACCACAATTACTTAATTAATTATATGAATCTCATTCATGGTTTCTACTCATTTCCAGATTTTGATAGTGATTTTATCAAATTGCACTCTGATCAGAGCAATTTTAATTAAGCTCCTACACTACACATGATGAGTTTTGTTAGATTGATCATGCATGTTGGTTCCAATTTCCATTATTCAATTTCATTTGATCATGAAATCTTTAAAATATTAATTAAATTTTATTTGTTTTTTTTATAAAATAACTAGAGATCTTTTACATATATATGTGCAACATGCATGAATATATACCATCTTCAAGTTCAAGATGGTTGGTCTAAAACAATGGATTGCACGGAAAGTCATGCAAAACATAAATTTTTCTTGATATAGTAAATGCAACGTGCCACTGCTCATTACCAAAGAATTTAGGAAAAATAAATTAAGATGACATGACCCTACATTAGTATTAATTTAAAGCATGAAATCATATTTAAAAAAAAAAACTACTTTATCTTTTTTTATTTTTCCTAAAAATTTAACCCACCGCCCTGGAATAGTGAAATGTGCCTTATATATATATATATATAATTCAAAATTGGCTCCTTCAAGATTAAACCTCATCATTATATATCAGTACCTTTTTTAAAGCAAAAATATATGGGTAAAGCTAGTGCTTTTCATGTGGTGGTAGTAGTGGTTCTTTTGCATTTGGTTGCTATGGATTGTGGTGATGGTGAAAGAAGAGGAAGAACAATTAGCAAGAAGCTGCTGCTTGTAGATATGGAGATTAATGAAGATTCAGGAGAAGATAATCAACCTGGACAAGGAGGAGATTATGATTATTACAGAAGGTATGGCGATGTTCCAAGCCCTGGTATTGGTCACTGATCCTAGGAGATATTGAGCTCTTATATATATATATACACATCTATCCTCTCCTTTGCAGCTAGCTGTGTCGTATTTTTTTTTTTTTTCAAAAGTATTAGAAATCAGTAACTAGGTAGGATTAGGATTCAGAATCTTAAGTTAATTAACCGGTTACTGATTTCTAGTAGTAGTTATCATTTCTTCTTTTACATATACATGATGGTCTATGTGCATTGGGTTAATTCTCTTGTTGATGATCATGCATGTTTTTCCTCGTACATATATATAAGTTTGTTTTTCCTTGTGTTAGGAAATAAACATTTATATATATATATATGGTTCTGGCAAGTCTTCGTTAATTTTTTAATAAGAGACATGTTACTATGAAATGGAAAATTAATTAGCATCATGGATGCGCATGCATGGACCATACCATAGGGGGTATGCCCTTAATAGTAGCTTGAAGAGTGGATGAGACTTAAGAGTGCTGCCTTACTTAATTAGGCCATCTCCTTGCGTGCTTCATACATCATAATATATGTATTTTTTATTTCATTATGCTTCGAATTGTAAGGCCACCACCCACCATTAACACTCAACTTTATTATTATTATTATTATTATTTGGGTTTTAAAGCAGGAAATTTAATTTGTTGGCTGTCCCCTATATATGGATTAAATTAATTAAAAACTTATGAATAAATTTATTGTACTGTATATTTATTATAATAAAATATTAATTAAATAAACTATTTACGTATCGCATTCAATCATTAGTTTACCATTCCAAAAAGAAAGTCTAGATAAGTAATTAATTTCCACAAAGCAAGCATCATTACTTTTATTTTTACTATAATAGATTAGTAGGGAGTATCATATAATCATGGTTTGTATGCCCTCACAGCTTCACCAATTAAGACTGCAAGTTTATATATATATATATTTTTTATCACGTTTATTTTACGTGAAATTATATTTTCCTTATTCCTGTCAAATAATTACATTATACAAAATATATTAACTTATAATATAAAATTGATGTATTAGTTTCAACTTTAAAAAAAAAAAAATGGTAGTGGGTGTAATATTTGTTGATGAAATGACATATTGTTTGAAATATGTATTTCATATAGTTGACAAATTGAATGTGTCTTGATAAATTTCATATATCTTAGTAAAAAAAAAAAAAACCTAGAGAGGATGCACTTAGCGCTCGTTCTTTATAAGCCCGCTTTACAATATTAATCGACAGTTCAACATTGGACAATACAGACTTAAAAAATTAACAAAAAAGACTGTTTAAACTATATGAAATTTTGACATTTTGCCATAAGGTTTGTATAAAATTAATTTTATTTCATTCATGCTGGCGCTGCACTCAAGTTTAGGCATAGAGCAAGCATTGATGAGGTAATTATGAAATGAAACTACGTCGTTCTGAGATAACGTGGCTTGGACTTGCCGCCCAATTCAAAATGGACTTTACCATAAGACAACCCAATTTCAAAACCATTTACCAATTTTTAATTTTTTTTTTCTTTCAAAACTATCTCATTTTTGTCCTTTTTCTCATTTTTATGGAGTGCACTTTTTTATTTTCATTTTAGAGGACACCCGAATATATGTAGCTATATGAGCCAAATATCCATTATCACATGTTTCAACATTAAAAAACCTGCCCTCTTTTTAAAAAAAAAAAACAAAAATTAAACTCTGAGAACTCCCGGAGCATGTAGCTATATTCATCTAGTTACATGAAATAATTTGCCCATCTTAGAGCCATCAGGCCTTCTGTAGCCTCCTCTGCTTTATTCTTCCACTTCATAGCCTTTTTTTTCGTTGCTTTGCCCATTTCTTTGCAAGCAAACCAACAATATTTTGTATGTTGCTCTCACTCACGCGACCCTCAAGTTAGTGCTGCCGTCGCATCTGCTGGCACCATTAACCGTAACACCAAACAAAAGAATCCCAGTGGAGCTGCGACGGTGCAAATGGTGGAGGCTTTACAATGATGGTGTGTGTATCTACCCTAATTATATATTAGAAACACATACATTAACATCTTACAAAAAATATTTTGGTTAAAGATGAGCATGATATTCTGGTTGAAGAATTAATAGAGTGAAACAGATGGTAAGTTGCAAAACCAAGTGCAATTTTTAACAAGATAAAATTATTTACTGAAGGTATTGTAAAAATGCTAACATGAACTATATCTATTACGAAATTTGTGATTGAATAAATGTTAGTTATAATATTTTCAATTCTGATTTTATTTTAAAATAATTTTACTGTTAGTTTTAAAATAATTACATTTAATTGAGAAAACCATAACATTATTGATAAAAATTTCAAATCTAAAAAAGTATTACCGAATAAAATATATCAAAAATATACCGAGTCAAGATCTATTAAGGCATATCAAAAGTGTATTTTTTTTGTGTACTTTAAAATAACTTTTTGAGCATAAGTATTTTTATAATTTTTTTTAAGTTTTTTTTTTTAAAAATTAAATAAATAAAAATATTTTAGAAAATTTTTAGTATTTTTAAGAATTTTCCAATCTAAAAACAGCCTCAATTTGACCTTTGAGCCGAAGGAATATAAAAAAAAGTGGCGGTGGCCCCATCACCTAAAAATGGCTATGGGGTGTGTAGCCTCATCATCGCCACTAAATGAGCAGTCCAAGTTTTCTACCCATCACCTAATTAACTTCACAAGTAAAATAATTGTGTTTATAATATCAACGAACCGTAGGAATGACAATAGCACCGAACCGTAGGAATGACATCGAAACGGATTCGGAGAAGAGTTTTACATCTCTGCCCCCAATTCCAAAATTATATCCCATTTTTGTCCACAAAAACTAATAGGTCATCGTTCCTAACTTCAATCCGATTTCACATTTTATTAAATTTTTTTAATTTTATTTTCACATAAAAAAATGTTTTATAAATATAATTTATCAGGACGGAATTTGGGACTGAAATCGGAACATAGTATATTTATATATCGTTTCTGCTCATCTCCATCACAAAATAATTGGGAATGATGCACTGACATAGTTTCAATTGTCGTCTCTAGCTAAGAGAAATAAAATTGAGATAAAATACAAAAATGTCATGTTTCTTTCTTGTCAAAACTTAATATCTAATTGCAGATACGTGTGGGCATTCTTGAAAGGAAAAAGGATTTTATTTAAGAGCAAGTGTAGCCATTCTTCATAGAAAAAAGAAAAGATTTTTACTTATGATGATCCCATGTGTTTAGACTTTGACAGTTGGATTCATGTGGGATCGTTAGATTCCAGATAATTTTGAGATTTATTCCAATTTTTTCATATAATTACTTCTGAATTAAATTTCTTAGATGAATTTAAATCCAATTTTTTTAAAACTGAATTAAAAAATGGGCCAACACAGAAATTAATTATCTCGTGTTGGATCATCTTATTTTATACACTTCACTCTCCTTTTTCCCACAGAAATAATTTTTTCTTCTTTTTTTCAAATTCTTTAGTTCTAGAATGAAGGCCAAAAAGATAAGGTTAGGTTTGTGATGCATAACGACAACGTAGCCTCGAAATTAGCTCACTAAACTGTGGTGTGTAAATAATTGAAAATTCGAACTCTTAAACCGTTTTCTGCCATTTTTCAATTATTTCCTTATGACTTTTTTTTTTTTTTCCTTTCTTTCAACTGATTTAGTTAAAATTCAAACTCGATATCCTAAAACTTCGGATAAAACAAATTTTAATATAATAAATTTTTATTGGTATAATAAATATTTGATCACAAAAGTAAGATATTAATGAATTTTTCATTAGTTACATTTTAGTATATTAAAAACATGAAATGGCTTCCGCCAAAAATAAAATAAAATAAATATGACTGTAAATGTAATGCCCATAATTTAGGTTCGGATAATTAATATATTTAATTACCGCAATTAATATTATTAGAATCTAAAATTGGAGGTTAAAGATTAACAAAAGATTTTATTTTTGTTGTGGGTAATTTAATTAAAAAAACATAAAGTTAAAGAAAAGTTATAAGAAAGAAGTAAAAGTCAAGGTTTTAAGTGTTGGCAAAAACAATGAGAGACCAAAGTGATATTTTTACCAAAGTATAAAAATTCTTCTTCTTTCTCATTAACGTCAGCCCCAAACCCTAACTTTTCCACCCAAATTCGTGCTCCCACTTCACCCTTCCATTTTCCTACTTTTTTCACTCAAAGAAAGTCAAAATCACTAAAAACTAAAGGAAAAATCACTTATATAGCCTAAAACCCTTTAGAAAAGGAGAAAAAGGAAGTTGTTGGAGCTAAAGAAGTCATTTTCTTGGAGAAAGAAGAAAGGAAGAAGCTAAATACTCAAATCTACATTGTCTTTGGTAAAGAAAGAAGTAAGTGAAGCTAAAAATCATCTTGTCTTCTTCTTTTCTCTTGTTTTCTACCATTTTTGTGCTTGGTGGAGACCCATTTCATATGGGTTAGTTCTTTAGTCAAGTTATGGTTTTGAAGAGTTAAAACTCTTTCTTTTAGGTTCTAGATTAGTTAAAAAAGGAAATTAACATGAATTTTGAGTTAAAAGAGATAGTTTGATAGTTAAAGTTGAGTTTATGTTTAAAGAGTAGAGTTATATTACATATGTTTATTTTTTGGCCTAAAAGAGGCATGTTGATGTCTTGTTAGGTGATATAGAGAGTGGTGGTAACCCCCAAAGGGAAAACCAAACTTGAGGGCTTAAGGTTTTTGAGCTCCATTTGAGATTAGTACATATATGCATGTTTATTCTTAAACTCATATCATTTGCATTTTTGAAAGGGTGGTTGTTATATCTTGAGATGGTGAGTGGCATAATCATGGATACACTCACATCCATTTTGGAGCCATTAGACTCACTCTCACTTATCATGGCAGAAAAGGATTACCAGTTGTGGCCAGAATAGCTCTTTTGGATACAAGATTTTTGGAATACCAACATGCTGTGATTGGAACAATTCAGACAACACTTAATGCTAGCACGGTTCTTTGTACTTTCTACCCCAACTTTAATATGAGACTTCAAGATCCTCATACTTTTACCACTTTGAAGGTACAAGTTCAAATTACTGGAGTAAAGAATGTAGCTACTACAGATATAGCTACTCTTCACTATCAGATGATCTACAGAGTATAGAACCATGCAAGGGATCTCTGTATCCTGGCGTCTGCAGATGCTTTGAGTATTACAGTTGATTCTACTCAGGTTCCAAAGGTTGTTCAGATTCCGAAGCAGCTAAATAAGGAAGATCTTCTTCAGATCTTTCCTCAGTCTTGGTTGATCAATTATGAAATCCTCCACCAAAGAAGCCAGCCGGTGAGTTCAACCAAACCACTTTTTATAAAACATAAGGATGGCAAGGTAGAAACTCAATTTTTCTCTCCTAATGAGGATGAATCACAAGCTGGTACGCCCGTAGAGTTTTCTACACAGTTTATGATGCAACCTGTTCCCTTACAAGAAGAAATTCCTATTCTTGCTTTCTCCAGCTCAGCCCAGCTAATTTATCAGTCTCATAATGGAGATCACAATTACTTTGATATATGTGATTGTGATGACTGTTATGCAGATCGCATAGCAGAAGAAAGTGAAGATTGGAATAGAAAGTCCAGAAAGTCTAAAAAGAAAACAAGGTGTTCAGAAAGACAATTTTTTGATAAGCATGAAGAAGGAGATCCTTCTGTTGGATTGTTGGGACAACCTTCAAGTAAATATGACTATGTGGTTTCATATTCTCCACCATCTCATTATAAAAACCCTCTCCCTCCTTCACCACCTTCATGGGATGACCACCATGATCCCATACCACCTGTATCATCAGAAAAACCCAAACCATTACCTTTACCATATTACAAATTCATCTCCAAACCAAAAGTCTTTACCCCAAAACCCATTCCTATGATTGCCATGTACCAACCACTTTCTTCTCCAACCTCCTATGATGTTAATTTTCCCCCTCTTTAAGACCACATGGATCCTATTTCACAGGTCAGGACTACTTCATATATCAGATCTACAACAGTAACACCTGAAGGAACTTCTAAGCCTATCACTGCAGCAGAATCAGTGCTAAATTGGCAAACGCAGAATGCACAAGTTCAGAATTCAGTGCTTCACAGAATAGAAACTAAAGTTGATCATGTTGCAAGTAAAGTTTCTATTCTGAATGATCGACAGACATCACAATATGAAGCATTATACCAGCTGTTAGGACAGCTTGAACGACAATAAGCATACTTGAAAGGTGAATTGATGAATATGATTTCCACCAGGATGTATGATGTAACTTTTGATGCTAAGGCAGTAAAATTGCAGAAACTTGAGAAAGAGATTGCTTCATTGAAGCATGATCTCAGGCAGGACTATCTTAAGTCTCCCTCACTTTCTGATCCTCTGGGTTTGTTTACCTCTTTGCATCCTCCTACCTCTCACCAACCAATATTCACACTACCTCCTCTTCACCAACCCTCTCAAACAGAACTGGAAAGATTAGGTTTTGCTTCAAAATTATTCCATAAACAGTTGGGTTAATCTTAATTATATGAGAGGGTGTTACAGTAAATTACTTTCTAAACTTTCAATTTAGAGGCATATAAACTCCAAAATTTTCTTACCATTAAATCTACTCCGTTTGAGTTGATTTGGTTCTTCCAAAACGATGTCCTTTTTTTTATAAATCAAAACTATATCATTTTAGTGTGATGTAAAAAAAATGGCAAATTTGCCTTTAAATTATGTCATATAGTGTATATTAGCTCATAAACTATATGGTTTAGTGCAAATTACTCTATATTTAATACAAAACAAAGTCATTTTAAGAGACATAATTTAAAGACAAATAACGGAAAATGACATCAATTTAGAGGAAAATTTTTTTTAAAAAAAACAAAATAATAATAATCTGAAATGACATCGTTATAAAATCTAAAATTTCTAAATTTCACACTCCGAATTGAAATCTATAATAAAATTAAAGATATTTATGAAAATAAAAGATATTTTTTATTATAAATTAAATTAAATAATTATAAGTTAATGATAAATTAAATTTTTTATAATATTAATAATAAATTAATATAATTTTAATATTAAAAATTATATTAATTTTTAATTTTTATAAATTAAAAATTATAATTAATTATTAATATAAAAATTATAATTATTAATTTTAATATAAATTAAGTTAATTATAATTTTTATATTAATTATTAATTTAATTTATATAATAATCTTATTTTTAATAATTAACATAAAAATCCTAATTAACTTAATTTATATTAAAATCAATAATTATAATTTTTATATGAATAATTGATTATAATTATTTAATTTATATTAAATTAATTTAATAATTAATAAAAACCTTAATTTTAATTTATAATTAATATTATAAAAATAATATAAAAAATTAAAATTAATAAATATAATTTTTTATATTAATAATTGATTATAATTATTTAATTTATAGAAAATTAATAATTAATATAAAAGTTAATTTTAATTTATAATTAATATCATAAAAATTAAATTTATAATTATTTAATTTATAATAAAAAAATATCTTTTATTTTCATAAATATATTTAATTTTATTATAAAGTTCAACTCGAAGTGTAAAATGTAGAAATTTAAGATTTCAAGATAGCGTCATTTCAAGTTATTAATATTTTGATTTTTTTTTTTTAATTTTTTCCTCTAAATAGACGTCATTTTGCCCTATTTGTCTTTGAATTTTGACTCTCAAAATGACGTTATTTTGTATTAAATATGAGGTAATTTATACTATAAGATATAGTTTAAGTGAAAATTTGCTCTTTTTGCCCTTTTTTTTTATATCACACTAAAATTGTATCGTTTTAATTTATAAAAAAAAAAACTAAAACGACGTTGTTTTGGAATAATCGAGTCAACTCGAACGGAGTAAATTTACGGAAAAAAAATTTAGAAATTTATATGTCAAGAGTTAAAAATTTATGAAATAATTTATAATAAGTAATAATTTAGGGACTAACTTGCAATTATAGGTCACGGCATATTTGCCTTTCGGCCGAAAAGAAATGGCTCATGATTTTCTGGGCATGGCAAGAATGTGAACCCATCCATGGAATATTTGAATCCCATGTTTTCTCTAGAAAATTTTGAGGAAAAAAGAGAAAAAAACATTCCTTGACTATATGTTTAGGATTTTCTGCAATTGGACAACTAAAGCAAAGAGTTTTTTACGCAAATAATACATAATTACTGAAATAATTTTAAGATAAAAGTTATTCCATTCTCCCAAATTGAATAAATATGTTTCTCAAAATACCAATTTGCATTTTTGGATAATAATTAGCCATTACTTATTTTAACATATAGATTAAATTAAATTTCTAAAATTAAAAAATTAATTTTTTAAAATAATATCATACCATAATTGTCATTAACAATTATAATTTGTTAGATTTAAAAATTACACTATCATAAATTACAGTTTCCAATAAAAAATGAATATAAATATGTTAATGACAATCACAGTCCTCCAATTATATAACTCGTAATAATTCGGTACCTGAAAAACTATTTGTAACACAAAAATATTTAAATTATGTAAATAGTAATAACTCAGTACTTCAAAAATTATTTGTAATACAAAAATATATCAATTTTTATTTTGTAACACAGAAGTACATCAACATTTATTTTGTAACTAAATTGTTCTTCCATCTTTAACTGTTAGTCTCTCTAATACAAGTTTGATATAAAATATATATGTCAGATAAATTTTAATAAAAATAAAATTAGCTGTAATATTCAAATCAGATAAATTTCAATTTTACCGACTAGGTACTACAACTAATTTTATTTTTATTAAAATTTATTTGAATATTTCATGTTATACTTTTGTTAGAGAAACTAAAAAGTATTTAAAAGTGTTGTAGAGTGTTTTAAAAGCAGGTTTTGAATTTTGTTGATTTAACTGACTAATTTTTTAAATTTTTATGAATTGTTTTTTTTTTCAAATATGTTTATGCAAAAAAATATCTATTTATCTGTATTTACCAAAAATAGTTTTCAAAACTTAAAAAAGTTAAAAATACAAATTTTTTTCCAAAAAGCATTTTTTCCAAACACAATGCTAAATGAATCTTAATAGTTGAAGACATAAGTAATATTTAGTTACAAAATAAAAGTTGAGATATTTTTGTATTACAAATAATTTTTAAAGTATTGAATTGTTACAATTTATATAATTGGAGTATCTTTATATTACAAATAATTTTTAAATTACTGAATTGTTACAATTTACATAATTGGGGTACCTTTGTATTACAAATAATTTTTCAAGTACCGAGTTGTTATGAGTTATATAATTGGAGGACTGTTAGTAAAATTTATCCGTATTTTAATAATTTATTAATTCAATGTTGAGAAAATACAAAAGAATTTTTAACATATTTGTGGAGTACGTCTAAAAAAAAGTGTATTGTTCTTATATTGAATATTTAAATGCCAAATATTAATTACATTATTTGTATATTATCTAAAAGTTATATTTATGGTATCTGACACTTAATTATGCACATCTTACACTTTAATTTGATTCGGCCACACCAAGAATGTTATATATAGGTTATATGAAAGTTATTTGAATATTATTTGATACTAAATTCTGCACAAATATTAATATTTTTAATGATAAACCAAATTTTTTTAAGATCATAATTGTTATGTTAAATGTATATGTATAAGTATGACCACTAAAAAAACCATCATCGAAATTCTAAATTAACCTATGAGTCAAATAGAGATTAAATTCTTTATAATAGAAAGAAGAAAAAAAAGAAGAAAAAAAGAAAAGCAACAATATTTTACTTATCTATAGCCTAAATTATTTACCTATTCTCATTAGGACCCATTGTCAGTATCCATTCACTAATTGTTTCATCCAAAATGATTTTTTTTACGTAAAGAGTTGCTATTCCGATTAAATTGACATAAAAAACGTTTTTATTCTTGATGTGAAACTGTATATGTATGACTGGATGATTGATTGAAATCTTAAAATACTTATTCTAGTAGAAAATAAAAAATAAGAAAAATTCAGAAAAAAATAAAGTAAGTAATTTAGATATTTATACAGTAAATAAGAATAAGAAAAAGAAAAAAAACTTTTAAAAGGAGAAACAAAGAATTTTATGTATTTTTAAGGATTGAGATTAATTTGTTTAATTTCATATTAGAGATATAATGATCATATTTGTTATTGCATTTGAAAAAAATATTTTTCCAAAAAAATTTTATATTTTTAATTTTTTTATAAAAATAGAGAAATAGATATTTTTAAAAAAATTATATTTAAAAAAACAGTTTATAAAAAATTAAAAAAAACAGCCAATTAAATAGAAAAAAATTAAAAATAGCTTTTAAAACCTTCCACAACAACTCAAATACCCTATAAAAACTTTAAAATTTATAAATAAAATTTTTAGTGAATAAAATTTATTAAATATATTATGTTAATTAGTATTACAAAACAGTCGTGTAATTATTTCTAAAAGAAACTCCACATACTTCTATGGCATTTCTTTATTTCTTTCTTCCATGAAATCGATTAGTCACAGGATTGATATCAGTTTCTCTTACCCACGTTCTCTTTCTTTCTTTTTTAATATATGTAAGTTCATTTCTCTGAGCAACATTCGCCATTGTCGGTTGGTTCACAGTTTTAACAGCTTTTTGTCCATTCAATTAACCCTTCGAATTCATTCAAAATCTTTATTCCTAGCTGTCTTAAGCTTAGTCACTATCTTCTCTTTATGTTTCAAATCTGCCCATAAGAGTTCTGTTATAAAAATAGTGACTGTAGAACTTATTTATGAAGCATGGTAGGATTGGAAAGATTTGAACTTTGCACTCCATCGCTGCTTCAGTGTATATTTACAGATCCAGCAGAGTATATTACCGATGAAGGCAACAAATTCAAAATGGCATAGAAAATAGAGGTAAAAGTTTGAACCTTTATTTTTATAGCTGTTTGTTTTAAGCTTTGCCCATTTGTGTTTCCCGCTGAATTAATGTTTACAAAAAATGTGATGATCGAATGGATAAGTTTGTAGGTGATTTGCGAGTTTTATTTTCAAGAGTGAGACAAGAAATGCTGCAAATAGATGTATTCGCTCACTATCTTTGTAGAAGATAAAACACCCAGAAAGATTAAGACGAGAGATGATAAGAAAAAAGCAGTTTAGCTGAGATGATGAAAGAGACTAAGTGCGACTGAGAGAGAGGCCACGTGGGTATAATAGAACAGATAAAGCTGAGCCTAAATGTTGCCACAAAAAGGGGTATTGAAAGGGTGGTGATAACTGATAACTACTAGCGTTTCCAATTTTTAATGACTCACATGGGTCTGCCTCTTGATATTATCATTGAAGCAAATATCTGGTTACGGGGGTTAGTTTTTGCAGGTTAAGTAATTGGTGAGAGAGATTTTGGTTCTTAATATTTAATAAGAATTCAATTGAGCCTTGTTTCTTCATATTTTCTTGATTTGGTAGCAAAATCCTATCTTTTTTTAATGGCAATTATAAGAGCACTTCACTTGCCTGCCTCTTTAAACTGCTTATATCAGTTTTCAAAGCTTTTGCAAAGAACGACAATGAAAAGAGCGAGAATCTAGACAATCTTTGGTAAAAAAGGAGGGGGGGTGGGGGGGGTGGTGTGTCTTTTTGGTCGGTAAGAATCTTGAAATTCATAGATGGAAGAAACTTTCATAAATAAAGAGGGAGTGATCAAAGAGACTGTATATGTGGAAATGTGTATGTGCGTGCGCGTGCGCGTGTGAGAGAGAGGGGGGGGAGAGGGTGGGGTGGGGTCTGCTCAAAATCGGCTTTAATGTCGTGGGCACTTGTTGTTACTTGGTGGTATGGTGTGATGCTTGTGTGAATGTAACTGTCATTCTATCACGTGATTTTGCCTTTCTATTGCCATCACTTGGTATTCTTGAATTTTGTTATCTTCTATTTCACAGCCGAAAGATATAACAGTATAGTAGTAACTATCTCACATTTGGCGTCTTTGTTATATATATACCCTGTTAATTTCAATGTTCCCTGTTTTTCTGTACCCTTTTTGTCTTTTATGTGCAAGTAGTTGCTCAATCTGTCGTGTTGAATTAACCTTTCCTGATAGATTGAAGAATACGAAACAGTGAAATATCACCCAGAAAAGAAAGGTAAAGTTATAATTTTTATTTTGCAGCAATTAAACTGAGGGCCCTTCTACATTTATTAGGTTTTGTCTGCATAATTTTAGCTCAGTTGAGCCTTAATATATGAATGGTTGAGCTATTCAAAAATTAGTATGTGGGTATCTCTTGACTTGAAGAGCTTTCGTTTGTTTTTATGGAAAAATTTCAGAAAAATATATGCTCGATTTTCTAAGACTTTGGTCGGGATGTGATGGAAGTATGGATGGCATGTGGATTTATTGGAAAGTGAGTGAATGTGACCCGCTTTTTCTTTCTATGTTTTCCTTTCTATTTGGGGTGTAAAGCAGGAAATATATGCATGTGTGCCTTGGAAATTTCAAGAAGATATTCTTCGAATGGTGTTTTCAGATTTAATTATTATTGTACTCACTGCAGATCGGCAACTAGCCCTTTCAAAAACTTGAAGAAATTCATTGTGAAGATTTTTGAGGTATAAGAACCATGGATCTTATGCATGGCAAATGTTGGGATAGCTCAAAGGTTTGTGCATTTTGTTTTCTCAGCTCAATTTCATGGATCTGTACTTTAAAATAATTTTGGGAACTTTCTGTTTATGTTTTTGAATATTTACTTTCCTACAAAATTTGGACTCCGATTCAGTTCACAGCAACTTGGTTATTTGATGTGCTTCTAACTTGACTGAATTCTTGAAAATTGTGCTTGTCAAATTGCTTTTCAGGAGGAATCTTGGAAGACACTGTTACTTTTGGCTTATCAGAGTCTTGGTGTGGTATATGGAGACCTTAGCACTTCCCCTCTCTATGTTTACAAGAGCACATTTGCAGAAGATATCCATCATTCAGAATCCAATGAAGAGATATTTGGTGTTCTGTCATTTGTTTTCTGGACTCTCACTTTAGTCCCCTTGTTCAAGTATGTATTCGTTGTCCTTAGAGCAGATGACAATGGAGAGGGTAAGTGCCCAAACAATTGTGCTACAACTGAATCAGTTGAGCATCAAATTTAAAACCTTTTGTTATTGATTTTATAGGCGGTACTTTTGCGCTGTATTCTTTGATATGCCGGCATACAAAAGTTAGCCTTCTGCCTAATAGACAGGTTGCAGATGAAGCACTCTCAACATACAAAATGGAGTATCCACCAGAGAAGAAGAGTTCGAGGGTTAAAACCTACCTTGAGAAGCACAAATGCTTGCATACTGCTTTGCTGATCTTAGTTCTTCTTGGCACGTGTATGGTAATTGGAGATGGATTGCTCACTCCAGCGATCTCAGGTATAATCTCTTTGCAGTAACGTTTTGATGTAATCTGCTTAACATTGCTGATTCTCTCTCTCTCTCTCTGTTTTCTGATTAACATATTATTCATTAAACCATTTATTTCTGTGTGCAGTTTTCTCAGCAGTGTCTGGCCTGGAGTTCTCCATGTCCAAGGAACATCATCAGTGTAATTCTCTTTTACTTGTAATTCACCATGTTATTCATGATGATAATTGAATGATTTCATTTTAACTCTTATCATTCTTATCCAGTTGTTGAGCAAAAGCCAGTTAGCCTGAAATTTGTTACCATTCCTACTGCCCATACTGTGGTCTTGAATGGTCTTCCCTTGTCTTCCTTCTACCACACAAATTCTTGCAATGTAGAACTCAAGCCTAGACTCATTCCATGATTTTATTCATGGACCAAGCCAATACTTATGCCAAATGAAAAATCATAGCATAGTTTCCAACCAAGTGAATGCATGATAATTTTGTTTGATCAATGCCTTTCAGTCAAGTTGCAGAAGCACATAAACATAACCATGTTATAGCATCCATTTACTTGGTTGGAAACTTATTTGTTTAGGGAACATAGGGATAATGCTGCACCAGTCAGATTGACAAATAAATAATATTCTGTGATTGTCACTGCTTATTATTTCTTTGAAGTGACTGAAGGGGGAGTAGTATGTGCCTCTAAGTATATATAATTCACTATTTTAAGGTGACAAGAAGTGGAATGATCGAATTTTATGTTATAGTTTTATTCTTTTCCCCAGGTGGAGTTGGTTTTCTATAATCGTACTTTTTCCCATTCCATCAGTTAGATTAAAATGGCAACAAAATGAAATTTGCTGCTTTAGAATAAGTTTTCTGGAAGCATGAATCTTTACCTTCTCTATGTCTGCTTAGGAAGACATGTGAAGGAGAATAAAGGGTAAATAACTTATGCAAAGAATATGGGGACTAAGTTTCCAATCAAGTGAAAGCATGATAACTTTGTTTGATCAATGCCTTTGTGTGAATCAATTTTGTCAGTAAACAACAAACTGTTTGCAATTTGGATGCTATTGAGATATATTTTATTGTCACTGTAAAGTCTGTACGACTTGCTTTTTATAAGTATTTTCATTGATGTCATTAAATGTGTATAATCAGTTCTAGAATGCAAATATTATCATATAAATGCCGATTGTGATTGCAGTGTACTTTTAACAATAATACTCATCGCCCTTGCCTAATTGCAGATGCTGTGATTCCAATCACCTGCTTCATCTTAGTGTGTCTCTTTGCCCTTCAACATTATGGCACGCACCGGGTGGGATTTTTCTTCGCACCGATTGTCTTGACATGGCTACTGTGCATTAGTGCCCTTGGCTTGTATAACATAATCCATTGGAACCCTAAGGTCTATCAAGCTCTTTCTCCATATTACATGCTCAAGTTCTTGAAGAAAACAAGGAAAGGCGGGTGGATGTCTTTGGGCGGAATATTGTTGTGCATTACAGGTGTGTTAGAAATTTGACTTCTTGTATATTTTCCATGCTTACACAGTTTGATGGATTATTTTGCGAGGAAGAGACCTCTACTTTTATATCTTATAATTAGTTACAGAAGAATGCAAATAATATGCATGCTACTCTATGCAGGTTCAGAGGCAATGTTTGCTGATCTTGGCCATTTCTCTTATGCTGCAATCCAGGTATATTAGAATTTAAAGTTTCTACTTTGTCAGCTCAGAGAAAAATTCTTGCTGCCTGCAAGAGTATATTTATATTTTCTTATGTACTCTTTCAGATTGCTTTCACCTTGCTGGTTTATCCAGCACTTACATTGGCATACATGGGGCAGGCTGCTTATCTGTCACAGCATCACGACAATGATAATCATATTGGTTTTTATATATCAGTTCCAGGTAATACCATCATTTTTTTTCGAAGGGAGATCACAGTGTTCATTTTGCATACAATTGATGGGAAGCTACATTTTGGATTTGTGCTTCTGTGGCATGCTTGCTGCCTTATCTATGCCGACTGAAGTAAATGAGATTTGATATATCTTAGTAATTTAAATAAAGAAATACAACATTTCAATTATTGGAAATTATTTTTCCATAGTTATGTACTCCACTAGGATCCTGATGACTTGAAAACCTTGGGCACAGAAAAATTGAGGTTGCCAGTGCTGATAATAGCCATCCTTGCATCTGTGGTTGGAAGTCAAGCAATCATCAGTGGAACATTCTCTATAATTAACCAGAGCCAGTCACTTGGCTGCTTCCCTAAAGTGAAGGTTGTTCACACCTCTGATGAGATACACGGTCAGATATATATACCTGAGATCAATTGGATTCTCATGATCCTCTGTATTGCTGTTACTATTGGATTTAGAGATACAAAACACATGGGAAATGCATCAGGTAAGCTACATCTTCATTGTTCCTGATCCATATTTATGAAATTATCATCTCATCACCATATTTGTTATATATTTGTCTTTCAACTTGCTTTGTCTTACACTTGATGATCAAATGAAGTCATTAACAAGGACCTAAAATTAGACAACTAAGGAGATCTGAACTTTAAAATTTTACAATTTCTGCATTTTTACCTTTTGCAGGATTAGCAGTGATGACGGTGATGCTAGTGACCACATGCCTGACTTCCCTAGTTATCATTCTTTGTTGGAACAAGCCCCCCATTGTTGCACTTTCGTTTCTATTTTTCTTTGGATCAGTTGAATTGCTTTACTTCTCTGCTTCGCTCACCAAGTTCACAGAAGGTGCCTGGCTCCCCATCCTCTTAGCCCTCTTCCTCATGACCATCATGTTCGTTTGGCATTATGCCACCATTAAAAAATATGAATTTGATCTTCATAACAAGGTATCACTAGACTGGCTTTTAGCACTAGGTCCAAGCTTAGGAATTGCCAGGGTTCCTGGCATTGGCTTGGTTTTCACTGATCTCACCTCTGGCATCCCTGCTAATTTCTCACGCTTTGTCACGAACCTCCCTGCCTTTCACCGTATCCTTGTCTTTGTGTGTGTAAAATCAGTGCCTGTCCCGTATGTGCCCCCCGCGGAGAGGTATCTTGTGGGACGTGTAGGACCTCCATCTCATCGGTCCTATAGATGCATTGTCCGTTATGGATACCGTGATGTGCACCAGGATGTTGATTCTTTTGAATCTGAGCTAGTTGCTAGGCTGGCCGATTTCATCAAATATGATTGGCATCGAAAGCAAGGAAGTAATTCGTTTACGGAGGATGATGCATCTCGATCTAACGAATCAACAAATGAATGTAGATTGGCAGTGATTGGAAATGTATCATTTTCCGGCACACCAGCATATGAGATCGAGGAGAGTGTGCAGCCAGCAAGTGTATCTGGTGGATTTTCGACAGTTGAAAGTATCGCTGATGCCATTGAAATGGAAACTGTTGGTGTAGTAGAAAAAAGAGTGAGGTTCATCATAGATGATGAGTCTGAAACTCATCTGCAATCTGATACGAATCTGCAGTTGAAAGAGGAGCTAGAAGATCTATTTGCAGCTCAACAAGCGGGCACTGCATTTATACTAGGACACTCGCATGTTCAAGCGAAACAAGGCTCGTCTCTCCTGAAGAGATTAGCTATTAATTTTGGTTATAACTTCCTGAGAAGGAACTGTAGGGGGCCGGATGTGGCGCTCAAAGTGCCACCTGTCTCTCTTCTAGAGGTTGGCATGGTTTATGTTGTGTAAGAATCTCATGAAACTTGTTTTTACTTAGAGCACGAGTAAAGCGTTCGGTAGCTTAACGATGTTAGTAGAAAGTTGACTTGTTTGTTGTAGAGAAATCACGTATTCCCTTATCATATGTGCGATGAGTTAGAAAAGCAGAAAGAAAAGAAAAGAAAAGAAATTTACTCTCAATCATCATAGTGATACCTTTGAAGGTAATTCTTAAACTGTTTAAATTTGTATGCCCAAAATATCTCATAAATTTATATGTCAGGTGAAATAATTTGTATCTAGCATAAAAGAGATGCTCAATATGCTATTTTCCTCCTGTTGTGATTCAAATCAAGAACATGTGTTTTGGAGTTGACCAGAAGACAAAAGATGGCAACAAAATGAAGTCCTAACCATTAATAATAAATTTGCAAAAGTATTTCTTCTCAAAGAGATTACCTTTTAAGAAATTTCTCTTTTAGGTTAGATCCATAGACATATAATTTGATTCTTATGTTAAAAATATAAATAAATTTTAGTTAATATGGCAACATTTTATTAGTTGAATGCATATATGTAGAAACAAACATGATTTTAGTAGAATTTTGCTTTCGTTGTGTTTGACCCAACTTCAAAACCAGATTAGGAAAGGACTACGCAGTTTTTCCTTTAGCCTCCAAGTATAGCGAATGGCAGTAGTTATTTGCAACTACAAATTTGCACTGAACAAGTGGCTGATGTTTGCAGGCCAAGCACAACAACACTAATTATACAAATTAAAACTTAGTTGATAAAGTAGAAATAGACTGAGAATTGTAAAGGAAAAATGGGATTTAGACCCCTCCATAGCAGAAGTGGGGTTTTTTACCTTAATGTGTCAAAAAAAAAAAATTATGAATATATGTTTAAAACAAACATTTTTTTTTTTTAAGTGTCGTTTTTTGCCAGGCAGATGGGTGGGGTCAGAGGCACTAAAATCGCTACTCAAACTAGCGATTTTAGTAGAACAGTAACATTGCTAGTTTAACTAGCGATTATATACTAGAAAAAACAGCATAATACGATTCCTAAAATACAACATAATACGATTTCTATATGGTATAGAAAAGCCAGTGAGAGAAGTAAATGCTGCACTAAAATTGCTAGTCATACTAGCGATTTCAGTATGTGACAGCTACCCCTAAAGCTGTAGAGTGTGGTAGAAAAGGCAGAAAATTGTTACTATAAATGACAATTTTGAATCACCACCTGCTCAGCATTTCCACCACTCCAACCTTATGAACCCACTCTCACCTGTATATTTTCATTCTATGAAAGGAAAGAGAGAGGGGGAAAAAAAGTGTGAAAGGGAGTGAGTTTAGAAAAGATAAAAAAAAATCTTGGTGAGTTTCTTATTCTCTTATTTATAGAAAATTTTATAACATTCTAAATAAGTGAGAAAAAACACTTGAAGCAAATTCTGAAAATTTTGGTGAGTTTGTTTTTCATATATTCTTATTTTTATTTTAATTATATTCTGATTGTGATTTTATTTTATAATCAAATTATTAATATAAATAAAATAAGGAAAAAAAAAGTAAAAGGACTATTTAAGGTATGTAGACATTTTACTAAAATTTAATTTTGTATGTATCGCATATTTTATTGTGTAATTTTATTTGTTATGTAGTATTGTATTTTTATTTTCATTGCTTATATAATATATACTCATTTATTTAATGTTAATTTATTCTAAAATATATTTGGCTGGTATACAAAATAATTATCTAAACTTGTTAAGTACTTTATATATGGTAAAATATATTTAGCTTGTAGTGGCATAGTTTTTTTTATAAAATAATTATATCGTATACAAAAATAATTAATCTTTTTGTAAAAAATATTTTCTTTAAATAGAGAAATAATATAAAAAAAGTATTAAATAAAACCATTGGTATATAATATATGTATTTATTTGTGAATTATAAATCATGTAATTAATTTTAAATATTATTAGGAAAAATTAATTTTTTTAAATCATAAAATTATTATATACATAAAATAATTAATCATTTATTTGCTTTATTTTTACCATTTTGATTATAATTAACATAACTAAAATATTAATTATGATTTTTTGGATATTAAATTTGTAATATATAAATATGACAAGTTCACCATAAATCATTGTTTATTGGACCTGAAAATATAATTTAGAATAAATCCTACATTAATTAATATTAAAAATTATATATAAGAGTACTGGGTTAGTGTTGGAAAGAAATATGAAATTTGGTTATATTGATATTACATTAAAATACGTTTGAATAAATATTATTTTAATCATCAGATTAATTAGTTTTATTTGAAGATGGTGACATCAACCAATATCGTTTGTTCAAATATAATTAAATATATTAAATTTTTTATATTTTATGCTTTATATTAGAAATTTATATTCTAAATTAGAAAATTATAAATATTTCTATTAGAAATTCTAAAAAAATAATATTAAAAATATTAAGAGCAATAGCACGTCCCCATTAACCGCTCGGACATCAACCTAGAAAGAATTATATAAATAATAGAATTATAGAAATATAATTAAATAATATATAAATATAATTAATAATATAATTCCATATTTTATTTTAAATCAAACTTAATTTTTAAATCAAACTTAAATAAAATAAATAGAAATATATAAGAAATATATATATATATATATATATATATATTAAAGTTTTTTCTACTTTATTACTTTCATTTATTGCTTTCATCATAATTAAAATTTATATTTTTTAAATAAAATTTAATTTTAATTAATTAAAATTAAAATTTAAAAATTTAATATTTAATTAATTAAAATTAAAATTTAAAAATTTAATATTTAATTAAATATTAATTAGATAAAATATAGAATAGAATATTAGATATTAAATTATATAAGATATTAAATTATAATCAAATTAATATTATCAATTAGAATAATTTATGGTCGCTCAATTTGGATCAAAAACTAAAAAATTAAGTATTTAGGCTCCGCTTAGCGAGATCTTCAAATTGTAGGTTAGATATTTATCTATCAGATAGTGATAATTAATAATAAAAATATTAAGAGCAATAGTATGTCGTTGTAAAATTAAAACATAATTTATTCCATTAATAGAACAAAGTAGTACTTATTGAAACATTTATTATTCATCAAACATTTCATTGCCTGAAGCAAATTTATAATAATTAATAGCATTGCTCACCTTTAATTTGTTAAGTTCTCTATAAACTGTTGATTCTTGCTTTTTAGCATTTTGCAATATGTAAAACCTAGACCAACGAAGTAACATTCAATAATTTTCCTTACGAATCTTCTTAATTGCAAGCTCATAGTCAGAAATATTTTTTCTCGCTATAATCAATGAATAACATTTGACTACTGGGACAGATAGTGCACGTAGATGTTGAACTAAGCCTTCAAATTCTTTGATTCTAAACTGCCATTCACGATGTAGGCCAATATAGTACTCTCTCTTATCAATGTATTGTTCACTTTCATAATCATCGTTGAATGCTGAAAGAATCCAATTATTGTTACCTCTACTACTTCCACAAAATCCAGCCATTTTTTGTTATTTTATGTTAGCCACCTTTCACAAACTCTTTATTTATATACAAAATATTATCTCATGCAAATAGAAACAATAGTGTCGTCAAATAATTTTATTATTGCATTGTCTGTTTATTAAATTTATCTAAAATAATCACATGCAAATATTAATGGTGTTGTATCATATTATATTGTCAAATCATTTTAATATTGTGTTGTTTGCTTATTAAATTATTATTGATATTTCAACTCATGTTGTGAAATCATTTTATTAATATGTCATTAGTAATCACATGCATGTTTATGTTTTTTTTCAGATATGGAGCTCCATAGGAGATATGCAATACAGTTTGGCCCTTATGATAAATCATTATTGAGATTACAACGAGTATACAGATCGGAGGCTATTTGGCACGATCAGCTCGAGTCTTCTGTACTCACATGTCGTCATGCATCTATATTATTGCATATGGAGGATATTGATGCTCGAGTTTGACACCTACTCCAGCATACTAGATTTTTAGGAGTAGCTCAACTTAGATTTTTTCAGTTGGATTGATATCTTATCATTGTACTTGTTGAGCAATGGAGACCTGAGACTCATATCTTTCACTTTCGTAAAGGAAAAATGACTATTATATTTCAGGATATGGCTATTCAGACTGAGTTGCCTATCGATAGTGCAGCAGTGACTAGATATGGACATTATGATTGGGTGGAATTATGTGCGAGATTGTTAGGAGTGAGACCACCGAATAATGTCATTACGGGTTCAAAATTGAACTTAAGGTAGCTTAGTGAACAGTTCAGTAATCTCCCAGAAGATGCATATGATGAGACTATTCACTATCATACACGTGCATTCATTATGCGCATCATTGGTGGGATACTATTTGCAGATAAGTCAAACGCAATGGTACATTTAATGTTCCTTCCTCTTTTAGAAGACTTGACTGCAGTGCATCATTTTAGCTGAGGTGGAGCATGTCTTGCATAGCTATATAGAAAGCTATGCAAGGCCACATATCCTGCTGTACAAAATATTGGTGGTCTATTATTCTTACTTCAACTATGGGCATGAGATCGTCTACCATCAGTTGCACCTATACTTTTAGTTCAGCCACCACTTGGTAGCTTGCCACTAGGATTTCGGTATGTATTAATATTATTAACGACTTGAGATGATTTCATATTGCTAAATTAGAACAAAACTTATTTGTTAGCTATACGAATCACTACTGAGGTGTCCACTCATATTCTGAAAAATACAAGATATAAATTTTACTTGATCGAGACTAATAATGTACTTATTATTACTTCTCTATCACTATCTGAATATATACATACAACATTATTGATTAGTGATTTTTATTGAATGCATGTCATTTGAGAGCCGTATATAAATGAAATTATACAGATTCTTCCTGCCGACTATTTGGATGGCCAACAAATTTGGCAAGCTGTGGTTTCATTGATTTGCTTTCATATTGTTGAGTGGCACCATTCAGATTGTATTGTACGACAATTTGGACTTCAACAATCTATCTCAAACTCGCCGTTACAAACAAATAAGCTTCACTCATATGATCTAACATCTAGGGATACAAACTGGCCTTGTCAGTATTTTTTAATGGATTGCCATGTGGAATGCACAATTGTAGCATGTTTATAATATTAGTCCAATTGTTGAAAGACTTCTTTACCATTCAAAGTACATGGAGTGGTATTGACGTGTCATGTGGTGGTGGATTTCTCCAATGGACGGTGGTTATGGAGCAGTAGTAAATTCTATTTTTTTTATGTCTAACCAAATTATAATCAACAATAATACATTTGCATATAACTTAATATTAATCGTTGACTTTTATGTATATTATTTACAGTTAGATGATATTGAACATATTCGTCTAAGCAATGATATTGATGAAATCCACCGAATTAATGATGACATATTTTACACTATTCAATGTTGTTTAACAACAACGAAGACTTGTTGACATGCCACCACCACAACCTTCACAGCCTGTGCCACCATTTTCATATACTGCAATTGATGAAGAAGGCAATATTAGTCCATCACAGCCAGTTAGATGTAGGACTCGATCGAGAAATATGTTTAAGCATTGGCAGGTAGTTCCAATTACGCCTTCAAACTTTATACCTGTAACTTTACTACAACCAGTTGCATATCATGGTACACAATCGTACACTCATGTTGGTTCGTAGCTATATTTAACGACTGGTCCATCACATACACGTGGATCAAATATTTCTGGATCATCACAAACTCATGCATCAAATACTTTTGGGCTATTATATCTTAGGACATCATACTCTTAACATATGGAACAATGGTTCTCATGGTTTACAACGCTATACACATCAAGTCCACTATTTGGAAGTACATTGTCTTAGACTTCTTCAACTCTATAAGAAGAAGCCAATGAGGTAGATGAAGAGGATGATCCTAGTTAATTAATTGGAATAACATTCAGAATGCGGCAGTCTAAACGTAATAGAAGACCACCTACTTGTGGTATTGGAGGACATTAATTTTGTTTTCATTCGAATGAATATTAAATTTTTATGTTAATTAACTTTTATTATGTAAACTAAATTTGAAGTGTTAACCTTATAAATATATAATTTTGTGTTATGTAAATTTTTATGTTAATTAAATTTTATTATATCAACTAAAAGATGTTCAAAAATTTTATTTATAAAAACTAAATTAATAGTAATTAATAACTATATAATACTTAAATTTACCAAAAAATTATTTAATTGAATAATTAACTAATAATTATGTGGTACATTCCTGAACAGTCCAACAAACCCAATATTTTTAATATTAATTATCACTATCTGATAAATAAATATCTGACATACAATTTGAAGATCTCGCTAATGATCTGAATATACGATATTGATGGATGTCACTATCTTCTAAAAACTCATTAGCTCGGTGATTAAAATAAAGTCTATTCAAACGTATTTTAATGTGATTGTTTTCTTCACGGATTCGAAGTAAGGCTTTCTGTAATTCATTTATGTTTGATCTCATCATACTAATTGTCTTCGTATGAGGGACTGCTATTAAGTATTCTCTACATTTCTCATGAAGCACTTTAGCTTGTCATACGCGATAAGACCATTCATTGTTTGTAGTGTTGTATACAAAATCACTATTATGCTGATTAGGATCCAAGAGATATTGAAAATCATCATCAAATGCCCAATGACGACTAGTTGCTCTGAATATATCACCGGAAGAGTAAAATATAGGCATATGCATAACAAATTAATTATAAAGACAATATTCAAATTGAAATGTATGCAAAATATCAAAATTGGAAATAATTACATCATTCGCATATTGAAATTGTTCACTAAAATAAAATAAAAGTACATGGCAATGAAGTTAAATAGATACATATGCATAACAAATTGCTAAGTAAGATACAATAATCAATTTTTTTGTACATTAGCAATACGACTCTTGCTATGTAGATAAGTCTTCATATTATATCTATGTTTACCGTATAATTTACATGTATATTCTTACTTATCAAAGACTTTCCAATCCTTTTCATTTTTTATTCTTGATGTCCTTGGATGACCCTTTTCGTGCTAGCATGCGAAATCAAAGGCAAATCATAACATGGTGGCTAATAGTCAGGGTGTCCTAAAGGCATGAATCCGACTTGATAACTCTTTAATGTGCATTCTAGAGAATAATATAGAGCAATAAATTGGAAATAATTGATTCCGTTACTCAAGCAACCAACAATTGTATGGGAGCAAGGTATTTTTGCTACTTTAAATTTGCCAAAGGTGCATGTACCATTAAACAAATTGATGACTTATTCGTTTGCTCCTTTCCATTTGCTACTGTTGTAAGTTGTAATGATAGAGAAAATTCCTTTCTCTTTATCATAAGCCTCAATAGAATGGCATTTTGCCTTGGCTAGCCTCTTATTCAATAATTGTTACTAGTCTTCACGGTATAAAGCTTCATCTGCAATCTCCTTCATATATTTTGATCTTCTCTAATAAAAAAACTCTAGCATTTTTTTAAACAGCCTATTGACTAAAGAAGTGATTGGCATCCCTTTCAATTCTTTGATTATGCCATTCATCGACTCAGCAATATTGGTAGTTATACTCCTATATCGCTTCCCTTTGTCATGTGAAGGAATCCACTTATGTAAAGGGATCATCTCAATCCATTGCTTTGTTGCAAGCTCAACTTCATATATAGTTTCCATCACCCTTTTGAACTTTCTTTTTTGGTGTTCATACCTTATATACATCACACAAGTAGACATTAATAATTTATTAAAACAAAGATGGGTAATATAAAA
>CATIWF010029569.1:0-22780 GCA_949630135.1 Balakata baccata
ATATCCTTGAGTACCTCAAGTCTAAGGATACATGCACCATTGCTATGATGAGACTATCATTGACATTTGAATAGATAATCCATATGATTGTCTCATAGCAGGTCATCCAATATACTTGACTACTTTTAGCAAGCATCCACATGTTAACGTTGAACATCTCATGCTCACAGCTTATGAGATCTACTGCTTGATCTAATCAAGGAATACAACATGTGCTAGTCTATCCGGATCAACAATATCCCGTCTTGTTAATCCTATGAGTAGGGATAATTTAGATACAAACATAATTACACATGATAGAAATCTCATTATCATGATCCCATCATGATTTTCTTCATGCTATGTTTCATATCATGGACTTTCATTAATCAGTTTAAGATCTATATCAATTCATATGCAAATGAATACTAATATAATGAAAGAATGCCTTTATGAATATGTACACTAAGTGCCTGAGGTGATTGCCTTTTGGGCACGTCTCTAACACATGTTATATTCCTCGATTGGATAAAGCAGTAGATCCCATAATCTATATGCATGAGATGTTTAGAGTTAACATGTGGATGCTTGCTAAGAGTAGCCAAGTATATTGGATGGCCTTCTATGAGACAATCATATGGATATTCTGTTCAAATGCCAATGATAGTCTCATCATAGAAATGGTGCAAGTATCCTTAGACACTTTAGGTACTCAAGGACATCTTGGATAATCGTTATGTATTTTGACTCTATTCCTTGTTACCTCATAAAGGTTGATCATAGGATGGTGATTAGGTACAGATTGAGGTATTCGAAGGTAATTGGGTAGCCAATAAAGGATTCACCACTCTAAATAAAGGGAGCATACACCTATGGCCATTTGTTAGGATATTATTCGAGAATCTCTGGCCATAGTGGATATGTCATGAAGATGGTCTTTAGTAACATGTTTAATAGAGTAATTAGTCTCAAGAAAAATATCCAACTTAACTTAGGCTAGGTGTGACATAATCAGTCTAGCAAGAGTTGACACATTGTCCATATTCTAAACCGAGTGGGGTATAGAATGGTGAAAGTGTAAATTGCATAGAAATTGTCTATGGAAAGGTTTGTAGTCAAACCACTGACTTTCCGATCAATTGAGGGTCATAATATGTTGCTAGATACTGCTCATAACTTGCTTAAATTAATTTATAATTTAAATGGCCAACATAACTAGGAACCTAATGGGTCACATGCAATGGAGATGTAAAGAATGAGTAAAATGGCTTTGGATGATATCCAAAATATGAGAGAATTATTTTGGGTTGGATCATGATAAGATCACAGGAAAAAATCGCTCAGCATGATTGACAAGCCAGCTAGCTTGGCAGCCAACAAGCCTAAGCTGGCTGCTATGTGCGCTAGTGCAGAGCAATCCGCATATGGTATTAAATGGCCAAAATGGCCATTTTTCCCAACAACTCTTCATTTTCTCCTCTCTTTAATTTTGATCTATAAATTTGATTTTCTTTTGGATCTAAGATATAAAAGACCCCAAAATAAAGAAAATAGACAATGAAAAATTTTTGGAAGAAGAAAAATTTTTAGAGACAACAAGAAAAATTAAAGAGTTTAATTTTTCCTCTCAAAGGAACATACTCATTGTTAGCACTTTGAGGTGTGTTCAAGCCATCTCCCTATAGTGGATTCATCCTATCATCTTCGCATGGATATTGTTAGAGATAATCGGAGATTGGATTGTTATGGTTTGCTACAACCTAACAAAGTGAGAAGTTGAAAAAAAATCAAGAAATTATAAAGGTATAATTTCTGAATTTTGCTTTGTTAAATTAGTTGTAATTGGCACAAGTCGATTCTCTTGTTTCAAGTTTTGAAAAATTTTATTTCCACTTTGTAATATGTATGTTATACACGCTCAAAACCCATCACATATTTCTTCTTGAATTCTATCACAAAGAAATCCTATGTCAGTGGTCTCCTAGTCTAAGGCTTCGTTAATACTGATTTCCACCTATCATAAGCATGCTCCTGAAGAAGGGACACTGCACACCTAATTTAGTGCTTCTCAGGACACTTGAGGCCTTCAAATCTCACTCTATCTTTTCTAACCAAAATTCTATTGCTGCTAGGTCATTGTAACACCAATCATATAGCTAGGATTTATTCCTAACTCATATGAAGATATGTTACTTGACATCTATATGAAAATGTGGGAATTTAAAACTTTGAAAAATAATATGTGTGCATCATGGCCATGATGACTAACTTAAAACAACCCATGAAACTTGTTTATGATTCATCCAAAATAATTACATACACAAAAGTATGAGAGTTTACAAAATGAGGTTATAAAAATGCTAAGCCCTTAAAAAAGCTATAAAATACAAAAGCTCAATGTTCAAATACAATTTGACATGTACAATATGAGAAGACTATACAAAAGATCACTATGTGAATTATACCTTGTGGCTTTATGTGAACTCTAAACCTTGAGTTCTTTATCTTCTGTAACTCGTCAGGCTAATTCTCTCGACCTATGTGAGAGACAACAAACACTCCCATGCTAAGCAATTGCTTAGTGGTATACAATAACACAATATTAAACAATGCATGGATATGCATAAGTTCTAGCATGTGTCAATCCACATTTTTTCCCCTGCTCATATCACGAGCAAATATAATTATCACATCTTAAATCTTACAAGAATATCATCTTATAGTAGTTATTCAATTATGTATTAACCCCTCTGGGTATTAAGCATTTCTCTGCATAAGTAGAATCATGTACCCTCGGGGTATTGAGTTTCAAGTGGTAAAGTATTAACCTCTCTGGGTATTAAGCTTTAGAAGTAATAAACATGAAGGTACTACGGTACCAATCAACTTTAGCTAACATTCCAATAAATCCATAACTAGTTTATAAGTTTACTGAGATTACAGAATCATATCACAAGATGGACAAGCAAAGATTTCAAGGTTTGTTCAAGCATCAAACTCATACACAGCAATCAAATACCATGTTTCTACTAAGTACCTAGCCTCTCATATATTCATGCCTTTAAGGCCCTTATCACACTTGATACTCTTTTTAGCATTCATGATTCATGCACACAAGGCTCATTAACTTCAAGTAATTATGATTCAATCATTAATCTTATATCATTCAAGCATTTATAACATTTTAATTATATAATGATCACAAATATGAGTCTCAATCATACCATAAAGGCAAGGGTATTATTATATACAAATATCAAGTCTCCCCTAACTTGACCTCCCCAAAAACAAGCTCTTTTACCTCCTTCATGATCGCCTAAAGGGTCTTGAGGAGTTACTAAAACCAACATTTCTTATCAAAACCTTTACTTTACATAAATACTAGAAATCATGACTATAAACCCTAGGTTCCATAGTTCTCACCCATGGTGTGTTTCCAAAACTAGACCAAGAGTTCAAGGCTACTCTTTTTTATATAGGTTAGCACTTTAGTCTCAAGATCTTGTTCTATATCTCCCCATTTTGGCCATAAACCCCTCACCCTCGGTAGATTTTTGAGTTCTCTTTTGAAAGAAGAGGAATTAGAGAGAATCAAGGGTTAAACAACGTAAAGTGATATAAAACTTACCAAAATCCCCTTAAATGACTTCCTGAGGTCGGATTTGGTGTTAGGTTTCCTTGCTCTTCTTCCTTCTTTGCACCAACTCTTCCTTTTCTTCCCAACCTACACTCAAAAATGAAGATCTTTAGGTTTTATTGTGTTTCTCTCAAGTATGTGAGTGATATTTAGGTTAGATTCAAGCTTAGGAAGGAGAAGATTGTGATTCTAGGGTTTTCTCTCAAGAAGAGGTGGTTGGAAATGAACTTATGATCGAAAGAGAGACAACACAGGTCGTGCTCAATGCCCTAAAAATCTTATCCCGACATGACACAAATCGTGTAGCTTGCACGGGTCATGCATAGAGTCTTCAGCCATATATTTTGTACGGGTCATGCGTAGTGACTTCAACTACATACTTTGCATGGGTCATGCAACCTATACGGGTCGTGCATAGTGACTTTAGCCACATACCTTTGCACGAGTCGTGCAACCTGTACAAGTCGTGCATAGTGAGTTCAGCCACATACCTTTGCACAGGTCGTGCATAGTGACTTCAGCCACATACCTTTTTATTACCCCAAAAGATCATAACAACTTCTAGGCCTTTTTTGTGCGCGTGACATGTTGGGTTTTGAGGATGAATCACATTCATAAAACGTAGCAGAAAATAAAATTTTTCAATACCCGAATAAAAGGATTCTACTTGTGCCATTAAAACTAATTGATTAAAAATATAGTTAGAAATTATACATTTAATTTCTTGTGTCAATTCTTCAAATTTTCTTCTTATTGGGTCGTCACAAATGAAAACACAAGGGTATGCCTTGGACACACTCTATGTGCTAGCAAAGAGTGGTGTTCCTAGAGAGAAAAACCAAGAAAATTATCAAATAATTTTATGGATGCTACAGTATTTTTCTGATAAAAATTACTATTTATAGGTATTTCTAAATACCATAGGGTTGGAAAAATTACCAAAATAGGTTTAGGGGCTAAATTGGAAATTTGGCCAATTTAGCCAGCTGCCTACGCGTTGGGCTTGCTCAAGGCAGGCCACTAGTAAGCAACGGGACTGTACGGGCCAGCACGGGCCTCCAACTCTCCCCAAGCAATTTTTCTAGATTTATTTTTCTGTGATCATATCACAATCCGATCCTAAATAATTTTTTCATAATTTTGGATCTCATCCAAGACCATTTTACTCATTCTTCACACTTCTAATGCATGTGACCCATTAGGTTCCCGGTTATGTTGGCCACCTGAATTAACAATTAATTTGAGCAAGTCATGAGCGGTATCTAACAATACATTAGACTCCTAATTGACTGGAAAGTCAATGGTTTGACTACAAACCTTTCCATAAACAACAATATGTGCAATTCGCCCTTTCACCATACTACACCCCACTCGGTTCAGAGCATGGACTATGTGTCAGCTCCCACTAGACTGACTACGTCACACCTAGCATAAGTGACGTTAGATCTTGTCTTTGTGACTTATTACTCTATTAGACAAGTCACTGAGGACCATCTTCAAGACATTCTACTCTGGCTAGAGATTCCCAAGTAATGATCTCGACAAGAGGTCGTGGGTATACTCTCCCTCTATCAGAAGTAGTGAATCATCTGTTGGCTACCCAATTACCTTCGAATACCTCAAGCTGTACCCAATCACCACCTTATAAGCAACCTCTATGAGGCAATAAGGAATGGAGTCAAAGCACATAATTAGCATCCAAGATATCCTTGAGTACCTCAAGTCTAAGGATACATGCACCATTGCTATGATGAGACTATCATTGACATTTGAATAGATAATCCATATAATTGTCTTATAGCAAGTCATCCAATGTACTTGACTACTCTTAGCAAGCATCCACATGTTAACTTTGAACATCTCATGCTCACAGCTTATGAGATCTAGTGATTGATCCAATCAAGGAGTATAACATGTGCTAGTTTATCTAGATCAATAATGTCTCGTCTTGTTGATCCTATGACTAGGGATAATTTAAATACTAATATAATTGCACACGATAGGAATCATATTATCATGATCTCATCGTGATTTCCTTCATGCTATGTTTCATATCATAGACTTTCATTAATCAGTTTAAGATTTATATCAATTAATATGCAAATGAATACTAATATAATAAAAGAATGTTATTATGAATGTGTACACTTAGTGCCTGAGGCGATTGCCTTTTGGGCACATCTCTAACATGACAGTCATCCTCTTTCCTACCTATAAAATCTATAGCCTTATATTTTTTTAGTTTATCAATATGGGGTTTTAGCTAAGGTGGAGGAGGTGGTGGGGCAAGTGACGGCACATCTTGTACGATTTGCTACAATAAACTAGCCATTTGTTACATAAGGCATGTCTGACCCGGGTCAACCTATTCTTCAATATGATGTAGTACTGCTATACTATTGGAGTTTACACATGCATCTCATACAAGTTGTTAAGCGGAAATTAAAAATTTTACAAACTCCAAGAGAAGATCAACCTATGTAATCATGACCAATTAAAACTATCTAATAGTGGAAGATTATTACCTTTCAAAACTGAATATTCTTCCTTCGATTCTCTTCTTATCGGGTTATAGCAAACCATAGTAATCCTCTAGGATCACCTCTGATGGTATCCAAGTGAAGGGAGAAAGGAGAAAACCTTAAAGGGACTAGTTTGGATTAACTTAATATGCTAGCAAAAGGTTAATCCCTTGAGAGAAAAAGAAGAGAAGAGAACTGACACTCAATTCTCTATGTAGCAGCTCACCAAAATAATCTGTAAAAGGACTATTTATAGCCCACACGAAATTAGGGTTCGAAACCCTTGATTATAGAATTCTAATTAGATTAAAATTTCTAATTTGTCACATGTCATGATCGACAAACTGATTTTTCGATCGAGATAGTGCCCATGTCTAGCGGATCCCTATCAAGAAACTACTTTCCCAATCGGGAATTGGTTCTATTTCAATCCAATAGCTATTTCTGATCGGAATACTCCTTTTTCCCAATTAGGACCTTCGTCCCACTCCAGTCAGAAATATGTCTAGACTTGGATTTTCTCTCACTGTTTTGGATCTAATCCAAAAGTCTATTTTATTTCTCCTTCACACCTTCAATGCTTGTGACCTATTAGGTTGTTGGTTATGTTGGCCACTTAGATTAACACTTAATCTCAAGTAGATCATGAGCAGTATCTAGCAACATAGCATGACCCCCAATTAGCCAGAAAGTAGTGGTTTAACTACGAACCTTTCCATAGACAATTATCCATGCAATTCATCCTTTCACCATTCTATACCCCACTCAATTTAGAGCATAGACTATATGTCAGCTCCTGCTAGACTGACTACACCACACCTAACCCAAGTAATGTTAGATCTTGCCATTTGTACTCATTACTCAAATAGACATATCACTGAAGGCCATCTTCATGACATTTCCACTCCAGCCAGAGATTTCGAGTAATGATCCTGGTAAAAGGCCGTAGGTATACACTCCCTCTAGCAGGAGTGGTGAATCCTCTATTGGCTATCTAATTACTTTCGAATATCTCAAGCTCTACCCAATCACCACCATATGAGTGACCTTTATGAGGCAAAAAAGAATGGAATCAAAGCATAGAATCAACATCCAAGATATCCTTAAATACGTTAAGTCTGAGGATAGTTACACTATTGCTATGATGAAACATTATTGACCTTTGAATAGACAATCTTCATGGTGGTCTCATAGTAGTTCATCCAATGTACTTGACTACACTAACAAGCATCCACATGTTTACTTTAGACAACTTATGTCTACAGATTATGAGATCTACTGCTTGATCCAATCAAGGAGTATAACATGTGCTAGTCTATCCGGATTAACAATGTACAGTCTTGTTAATCCTATGACTAGGGACAGTTTAGATATAGCCATAATTACACATGATAGGAATCTCAATATCATGATTTCCTTTATGTTATGTTTATATCATGGACTTTATTAATTAATTTAAGATCCAATCAATTCATAGTATAAATGAACATTAATAAATGAAAATGCTTTTATTCATGTGAAGTGAATTTGTACAATAAGTGCTAAAAGCGATTGCCTTTAGAGCACTTCTCTAACAAACACTGGGCCCGAGTCTCTAACTAATGCTGACTATCTGTGAATAGCAGAGTCAACTATATTATCATCCTCTTCTTCTTCCACATGACTTTATTGTGATTTGAAATCCATAAAGACCTTTATTGTTAGAAGAAGCATTCCTTATCAGAGTAAAGTAGCTTAAAGAAAACGCATATGCATGAAACATGCACTTATCTCCCATACCCACCTAGGCAAGAACCTTTTAAGCCTATGCTCTGATACCAAAAATTGTAATACGCCCTTATCCCACTTTAGATTAGCAAGGTAAGGGAGTGTTACCTAGCTAGCTATCTTGAATATGATGCCAGAGAAAAGACTTATATTTTTTATATATATAAATACATCCAAATAAAAATTTACATACTCCAAAATCCATAACTTGTATCTTGTAATTAGATAAATAATTACAAAAAAAATTGTATTCATTATATTAGCGTTACATACCCCAATATGTTCTACATGAAAGAAAACTTTAATTTTATTTTTATAAGGCTTTACCAAAATATACCAAAAATAATTTGATACTTTAAGCTGTTTTTTTATTGGATTTCTTCTTTCTTCTAATAACTACCCTAACTTTCCAAATCTTCTGGATTTGCGTGAGGAAAAACTACCTGCATTAAGCTACTAGCTTAGTAGTACTTTATAGGATAAAAATCTCATATTAAATTAACCTATATAATCCTACGTAATAGGAATAATCCTACCATATAAGCAGAATATCACATGACAAACTAAATTAACCTATCTGAATTGAAATCTATTTAATTATTAATTTTATTTACCTAAATATATTTATTTATAGGATTAGGCATGTCTCTTTTAGTTTGTTTTATTACACATTATTATTTCACATCCATATATATCACTGGTTATAATTATCATTTACATATTAAATATTTACAATATACCAAACATATCTTATTATATAAACAAAACATGTTATCTACCCATATGCATGATTAAAATAAAAAAACAAAAGTACAGGATAATCGACCCATAAGCCAGTCTTAGTATCTCCTCTGATATAGGCTTTGGCTTCTTCTTTTGATCAACTTGAAATCTACAATCTACACTCTACCAGCTTCAAAACTTGCATGCAAGGAACCCACACGCTAAGTTGTTTTCGACTTAGTGGTACATATAAGCATTAAAGTTCTCACATGCAGTCATACAAATGTATGTCATGAAATGATTCATAAAAATACATAGTATATGTTGTTAATGAGCAGATATCCCAATATACATTAACATATAATTCAATTATCATTTGGCTTACTATGTTAAGAACACATAACTCATAAAGACAATTCACATGTTTCTTATATCATATAACTAATTTCCATATTCCATTTTAGATTAATTAGCCCAAATCTTATTCCTGGACTATCCAGATATGGGGTGTGAAGTAGGAGCACTCATACTCAAGCTTAAGCTATCCTACTCACTATGATCTCAAGTCAAATGTGCTCATACCCGAGCTTAAGCTAACTTAACTTGATACTAAATAATTACTAGCATCTTAGGATCAAAGGCGCTCATACCCCAGCTTAAGCTATCCTGTCCTTTCAAATTATATATAGTTCGGTACCGTAAATTCTCTTGATAGTACACCATCTATCATAAGTTAGTCCACAGGTTGAGAAATGGGCATATAAAACTATTATCAACTCACCAATTAATATTCATAAATAGGCATTTATATGTTACTACATCATTGATATTTCATTGAGTGTTTAATTAACTCAACATATCATTTATTATTGACAAACATACCATATTACACAAATTTATTTTTAAAACATACAAATTAATCAATCAATACACAAGCAATGTAATAATGGAGAACTAAAATACGTATATGCACACACCTCTATAGAACTTTACAAAATTCAATATTATGAAGCTTGTCTACTCTTAGGGATCTCCAACTTATTATGAGTCTAACTTAAAAATATAATTGATCAATACTTGTTAGAATACTTAATTCTTAATTTGGTTTAAATAAATAACTAAAGTTTTCCTAAATAGCAACAAGACTTTTTACGACTATTGACTCTATACCTCTTTCTATTCTTGTCCAATTTATGTGATTCTTATTTTTCATTAAAATTGACACATAAAACTATAAGATATTAAAATTTCAGAATTTTTGGAGTATTACAAAATTTTTTGTCCAATGTCAAAATTTGTCCTATCTTCCGTCCTTAGGCAGTTTTAAGGTACTATATTTTAAAAATTCATATCTTGCAACCTGTAGATTATATTGTAATGAAATTTTTAAATACCTAGAATGAAAAATTTGGGACATTTTCCATATTTACCATTCTTACCAATTTGATCTCTAAAGTCCTTAATCAATAGGAAAAGATAATTGATCTAGCATAAAGTAACTATCTTACTAGTGTCCTCTCTAGTCATAACTCACAAAATATATAACCATTTAAGATAAAACTTATACTATAGTTTAGCTAAGATATAGAAATAAAACTTTTATTTTATGAACTTTGATTAATTTTGTCCATAAATAACTCAAAAATAAAGATGAATCTACTGGATCTGCATAGATATTAGAATTAGCTTTATCAAAGAAACAATAATAATTCATTTCACTATAACTCAACCTATACAATAGATATTTAAACCAAATTTAGTAGACAACTAGGAGACATATAGGACTACAACTTTTATGGTTTTAGCTTTCATTAATTCAGCTTCTAAGATGATCAAAACAAGCAACAATAATTGGGTATTCTATTGATACTCTTTTAGGAATCAGTCTAAATTAATTATATATATTTCTTTCTATAGATCAAATCTTGCAAAATTATTTATATAACCATAAACCTAAGACATAAATCTACAATTTTTATGTTTGGAACTTCTTCAAAATCAGAATTTATAGTTATCAAAATCATAGTGCAAATCACTATCTATAAATAGATCCAGTTAATTCTAATAAATACTTAAATAAAGAGAGATGATTACTTACCAAAAATAAATTAATTTGGAGTGAAATTGATGAAAATATTGAGTGAAAGGACGAAGAAAACAGAGCTGTCTTTGGGGGAGGAAAAATAATATAGATGAGATTGTGAAAAATGTGTAGAAGCTTATTGTATTTATAGTGCCAAATGGCCAATTCCACCTACTTACATTTCTCCTCCATTTTACAAGTTTTTTTATTTTAAATCAGGTTGTCCAACCTTTTTTTTTTCTTTTTTCTTATTATTATTATTATTATTATCTAGTTCTACTAGTCTTTACTAAAATATAATTTAATTACGTGATCTAATTTAATCAAATTAAATATGTCAATCAATTTAATTTATTTTAATTTCTAATTTAGTCATTTATTCAATTTCATTGCTAATGTTTTTCATATAGTTTTTATGTATTACTCTCATGCTTATTCTAACTAAGCATTAATTAGCGAGCATTATATATGCTTATACCCAAAATTTCCAAACCTTGAATACATTCATAAACCTCAACATTTCATACCAATTTACCACAAAACTTTAAAGACAACAATTTAATATGTAACATTGCAAACCACATGCATAACACACAATTTCATAGTTATATGGCATGTAAGATTTTTATCAAACAAGCACATACCTAATCAGCCTCAGTTCTCTTATTTGCCTTTCTTTTCTTCACTTACTAGGTGGCCTTTTCCTTTCTTTTATCCACCTCTTGATAGATACTTCTTTGCCCACTTGTTTGGCCTTAACACAATAAACAATATTTCATTCAATATCACATACAACCAATGCTCATGCATGAATAATGTTTAATGTTCCTAATATGTTTCCACCCTATCACATATCTTAATTATGTCCTTTCTTTACCTTATTTATATTCATTACAATGAAAAATCATTCACTTCATTCGTTACAAACAAATCAGCCTCACTTGTTTCATATTTCTTTCCTTAACATTTATCTTCTTTAAGTCACTTATCATCTATTAATTACTTCTACACATCTTTCCATTTTATTCTGCTTCATTAGGTAGCCCTATACTCATCCATATAAGTCTTATTTTTTTAGTTTCCAAGTCACAAAATCATCAATCACAACCAACTTAAAGCTTAATTTCATCTTTCCCCAACTAATCAACAATTTCACAACACAAGTTCATATGATTTCCAAAAATCCTAATCTATCAATTCCAAACACATCAACCATCCATATGAGTCTCAAATGGAAGGAAAAATATTGAATTTAAGAAGAAGAAAACTCACATTGATATTTCCCTAAGGGTGGCCGAAATTCTATTCAACTTTTCTTCCTTTTTTCTCTTTTATTCTTTTTTCTTTCTCCCTAGCTTCCTTATGGTGAAAACCCTTTAATTACTTATCTTTTTCTCTCTTTTAGGAGCTAAATAGGTTTAAAAATGGAGGATTAGGGTTTGGAATGGGAGAGGTGGACTGTAAAGAGAGAGAAGATGAAGATGGTGGTGATTAGTGGAAGAGTGGAAATTTCCTCCCATTTTTTACTTTTATATTAAGATAAGAATTTGTAGATCCCATTAATTAGTTTAATCATTCTTCTTATTGATTCATTAGCTTAATTAATTTTGATTAATTTTTAACTATGAGAAATTCCTCTTTTGCTATACATTTTTCTTCTCACAAATTTTTTTCAACAATTTGGATATTACCAATTTTATCCATAATATGATTTTTTTTTTTCTAGTTCTTGCACTAATATTTTAATTTCCAACTAATAATATCTCTGTTTATTTTCTCTTATAATTTATTATTTTTCCATATGTTTAAATTTAAATTTTGATCAAATGCATCTGATTAAGATCAAGCACAATCGGGGCCTAACTTGCTGACATGACAATCGATTTTTTTTTGAAATATGATAGTTAGATGAATTTCTCTTAAATTTCTGTATATTTCAAGAATCTAGAAAATAAAAGATAGAAAATAGTTTAAAAATTTAGAAAATCTAACTCAGGAAGCAGCTTTTCGCCACCGACTGTTCTAATTGTCTTCACTAAAAACGAAATGACACCATTCAACGCACCAATCTAGAAACCAAACATCTACAAGTTTGACCCACATTTCACAAACCACATATTCCCAAAGCTAGAAAATACTCCTCAACACTGTCTCTAAATAGTGGTTAATAAGGTCAATGCTTGTGATTGAGATTTGAGGAATGGTAAGTCTGAAGCTCTGAATGAAGTGAGTCGAAGGGAACAAAGGTACAAAACTCAAAGATGTAGGACCCGGAGTCGAAGGTTGGAAAGACGAAGAGGCTAGGTTTGAAACCACAGGGGTGGGCGTTGAGGGGATCTTGAAGTTGCTGGAAATTTAGTGGTGAAGGATTAGGTCTTTGAGGAGAGGAAGAGATTAGGTCCTTGCGGGGTGATGGTAAGAGAAGGTTTAACATTCAAATTAATCCTTCAATTTTTTGGATAAATTATAGATTTGTCCTATTTTATAATGAGTCAGCAAAAATTAGATTAATTCATTTTTTTAAAGTAAAAAACGTTTTCCGGCAAGCCACGTAGATTTTTTAATTGGAAGCCATTTTTTTTTTTAAAAAAAATAGAAGATCACGTGCCAAAATTATTAAAAGGCTAATAGTTTACATTTACCCTGCTATTATCATTTATCATTCGTAGCAAATATATATCATGTATGAACATATTCACTAATGGGGTTAGAATTGGTTTGATTGTCAGTTTGTTTAGTTTAGTTTTTAATTGTTAGCTTGTGTTGTTTATTGTTAGTTATCTTTATTTATTTTTTTATAATTGTATTGTCTTACTCATATTAAGTCTCTCTTTATTCGTGAAAAATAAACTAAATATTTTCCTGAAAAGTAATTTATTTTCTATCATTTAGTTGTATATATAAAATTTTAAGAAAATTATTTTCTAGTATTTTAAAAAATATTATTTTTTTGGGCATATAAAAAGCTATTAAAATATTTAAAATATTTTAAAATTTAATATTTTTAATTTATAATTATGTATAAAAAAATTATATAAAATAATAATTTTTTTAAAAAAATTTCCAGTAATCGGCTATCAGTGGTGACCGAGGTCACTGAAAGTGATTTTCAATAATTAATATATTAATCAGTATATATTTAGTTAGTTTTAATATAATAAATTTTATTTATATAAGTATGTTAAGAGCCGGAAAATAATTTTTTATTTTCAAAAGATGAAGTTATTTTTCTAAAAAAATTACTTAATATTTTTTTTTTACTTGAAATATATTTTTGATTAACAAATTTTTTTTTGGATGCACCACGGAGCCTGATTTAATTCATTTGTATAATTACAAATGATCATTGTGGGACCTTGCACAAATTAATGCACTTGTTAGTAAAATGAGATCAAGCACATACCATTCCAATAGTTTGTGATCAAGAACCCTAATTTAACCAATAAAATTTTAATCTAATTATGATTAATTAACCAACTTCAATTTAATTAATTGAAATTTAATTAATCAATTAATTAAACTTAACTTTAAATTTTCTGATAAATAATTTCAATTTAAACTCAATTTAATCAGTAAAGATTGGATAAAATAACTAAAAAATATTTGATTTTACTATTTGAAAACACTTCAATCGGATTAATCAGAGAATAATATGATCCGATTTAGTGAAAAAACCCGATCCAATTAAACCAAACAATTAACTTCTATTCAACGCAACGGTGCGGATTCTACGCTCATGTGAGAATATAATATTTTCTTTCCAATGAATTTTTGGATGGAAAATGGGAGATAGAGGACAGTCAAAGAATTGCTATACACGGCGCAGAATATTCTTTTCGTTCCTATCGGAGTGGGTCTAGAAATTTACTATAGTTTCTTTCTCTCCTCTTTTTTTTTTTGGAAACCCAATTTCTTTCCCAGTTAATATTAAACATCAATTTATTTATTTAAATTAATATCAATGGATGTTGGATCTCTTGCTGATCCAACCGCTCATCAAATCCCTATGGACTTCTTCGTGTCGAAGAAACATCGAGGCCTCGCACGCGGTGAACTTGGTTTCGCTGATTCCTCGGGGAATTTAGTTCTCAGGGTCAATCTTGTTTCTTCAAAAAAGAAGGTGGTGCTTGATCAGTTCGGAAATGCCCTCGTCTCCATTTATCGTCGACATGTGAGTTCTCTCTCTTATTATTATTATTATTGAAAGTATATTGATTTATCAGTAACTCCTAAAATGTGAGTTTTTAAAGCATATTTACTTGATCTTTAGGAAATTTGATTTTTGGAGTGAATTTCTGGAGTTTTACTTAATTACTCGGGGATAGAAATGAATTGATATGTCTGCTTGATTTATACACGTTAATGATCTATGTTTCAAATTCAAATGCATGTATCTGAAGTTTGTTTGCAGATTCTGATAGAAATTTTGATTCAAAAATATTGAAATTTATTTGGTGGTTGTAGAATGGAATTTGGGATGGTTATAAAGGGGACGATAGAAGGGAGGTGAAAATGATATTCAAGGTGCAAAGGATAGCGAATAAGTTTTTCAGAACGGAGCTTCAAGTCTCTCTTGTCAAAGAAAATTCAGGAGAATTAACTTCTGATCTCAAGGTGAAAGGTTGCGCCTTCCAGAAATCTTGTACCATTTATGGAGGCGATTCCATCATTGCCCAGGTGTCATTATTTTTTTAATTATATTTAGGCTTAATATATCTGCTTGCCTTTGTGCTCGGAATAAAAGGTGATTGCTTTGTGCATACCCTTGTACTGCATAGAAGGTCATGTTCACACTAATTTTTTGGAAACAATGATATAAACACTTAAATTTGTCCTGTTTGGTCCCTTATAAACACCTTCAATTGACATGGTGAGGATACAACGCCTATCTTGTTCCTTTTATACACCTCTAATTGACATGGTGATGACATGATACTGGTGTGGCAGAATGCATGAGTTACAAGAATCACAACCATATCAAAAGAAGGTCATGTAGGCACTTTAATTTTTCGAAAATTGACTCTTGATTCTTAAATTTGCCTATGTAGCTACTTTTGCACAGCTTTGATTCACATTGTGATGATATGAGATTGGAGTGCGCCAACCAGCGGAGTGCACGAGTTGAGATTATGGCAATATTTAAAATAACAAATTGGCAAATATACAAACTTAAGGGTGTGTTTACTTATAGAAAATTTTTTCTATTCTCGTTTTCTAAGAAAATTAAGAAAAATAAAAACTTTTCATTTTCATATAACTTCTTGATTTCAATTTGGATAACTTTTAAAGTTTGAAAGGTAAACTTGGAATAAATGTAGTGAAAACTCCTTGTTTTCATTTGAAAACAAGTTGCATCTTATGTAAATGAATATATACAAAACATGTTAAAGCTTGTTTTCCAAAATTTAAAGTTTAGTTATAATATAGAAAACATGGAAAACTGTTTTTTGTTTCCATTTTAGAAAAATAGCACAAGTAAACACAAAATCTTCTTTTCTGTTCATTTGAAAAGTTTTCTTGAAAACTGACTTAGTTTTCTACATGTATAAAGCCTTACATTAATCAGTATCTCCATACTTCCTTCATTGATTGATTATGATGGCTGGAAAAATACGACAGCTACTGATAAGCTTTTTCTCTTTTTATGTTCGTTATGCATTTTATTCATATGTTTGAACTGATAACTATATATCTCCATTTCCGCAAGCTTCTTTCCGTTAAGACAATCCTCTTTTTGTTGTCTTTCATGCATCCCATCTACATGTTGCTCTTAATCTGTTCATATACTAGTAATCCGGACCATGTAAGTAGTTGGTCATTGTTGCGCTTGAGATGATCTAGTACTGCTCTCTTTTTCTGTCTCAATGCCTTTATTCTAGTTGTTCATGAATTCAGACATACTGTTCATCGTAATTTATTTGGGACAAATGATTTCTACACCAACATTGAGAGTAGATATATTTCCCAACTATGGGCAAAATTGCTCAACACTCTTTCTGATAGAAACTGCTTTTCTATCACAAGAATGCTATTGCATACTATTGTTTTGGAAAATGCATCCTCATCTTTTGACATCTTTGTGGGATGGGATGCTTTTGCATAGAGACATGCGCGAATTGGGTACTCATTTCAATAGCAGTATTTGACCCAATTGGAACCCTTAAAAGCTATGCATCCTTTTTGCTAAATGCTGCATTAATTGGAAATAAGCAACTGCTTCCAATTATTTTTTCTTTTTTGGTTCATTCCTGTTCATCTTTCTGAAAGAATGAAAAGGGGATTAAAAAAGGAAAAGATTATTTCATTCCATATAGTCGGGTTTCCAATGAATATCTAGGTTATCTAATGTTAATACTAACCAATTTTCTTGGATTTTTTTTTTGAAGTTCATTATATATGTTAATTTTTTTCCTTGTAGAAAAAATGATGTCTTATTAGTCATATATCCAACTTGAACCTTCTAACAACTGATTATAGGTATCGATCTTTTCAAATAATTATGTGTATATATATTATAATTTCTACATACCTTTGTTTCTGATATCAAGTGAAGATTATTTTATTTTCCAATTTACACAGACCAGTCTCATGTACAAGCTTCACCAGATTTTTGTTCAAAGGAGCAGATTTCGACTTACCATATTTCCAGGATCTCTAGATCATGCACTAGTTGTGGCTTTGGTTGTGATATTTTTAGACGGATGACAATAAATAAATCGAAGACTATATTTGGTTGTGACAGAATGTATGCATGTTCCTTGGTCATATTCTTTGGGAAAAAAAATTCATGTCAGATGAGTGCCTTCTGATTTTCCACATGTGCTTTCATATAGAGATGAATTTGATATTCAGCATTGTTCCGCAATGCGGTCTGACATAAGTAATCAATTGTAATTGTCTGTAAGGATGTTCTGCTGACACATATAAGCGTGTGCATGTCAAAGGTTAACCATAGTTTTATGATTGTGTTTTTGCTTGGACAGTCGTTAAGAATACACCTAGAGAGCTCCTCATCATACTTCAAGTCTCTGATTGTCGCAATTGTCTTTTGAGGACTTGTTGCTGTTGGACTACAAGCTCCCAAGTTCAATATCCTTTATGTGGCCTAAGGACTGTAAGCAATGCGTTTAACGGATCACTTAGTCTATGTTTTGCAAAGGAGGGCTTTTGTGGTGCTGCTAGTGTAATTTACACATATAATTTTAGAATAATTAGATCATCAACTTTTAATCTCACCTATTAATCAATGGGTGAAATTAAAAGTTAATGATTCAATGGTTTTAAAATACTTGTTGTAAATTATATCAAATGTACCACAGAATTACTATTTGCAAAGTGAATGTCTGATACTGTTATAGTAGCCATAGAAGATAAAAGAGAGGGAGAAAGGTGAGGGGAGATGGGATGAGAGAGAAAGAGAGAGACATAGAAAGAAAGAAAGAAAGGATAGTGTGAAATGGGACTTACAGTTAAAAGAGTCAAGAATTTTGGTAAAAGAAATGGCTCAAGTCAATACATTGTCGTACTCGATTCGATTAAAATACTCAAAGCTTGAACTCTATTTGAACTCGATCTATTTTATTTTTTATTTTTTGAATAGTTATTCTAGGAATATATATTTTATTCCTTAAAAATGACAATTTTATTCCATATTATTCTATTTTATGAATCAAACATGCTCTTTAAGTTGAATAGTCATTTTTTACTTTATCATGAAATGTATATTCCATAAAATTGAAAAATAACAATTCCATAAAATAGCTATTCTTTAATTAAATTTGAACCAAAGCATAGAATAGCTATTCCACGTATAATGATTATTCTATTCTTTATCAATTTTATTAACCAAGCATGGCTTTCGACAGAGCAACTTGGAAAGGAGTACCTGTTCTGGTGGTTGATATTTTGTTCGAGGAAATTTCACTTAATGCTAATTTTTGAATTCTTTTTCAATTTTACTAGTGTTTTATATGTTTTTCTTTGGTACTGTTTTTATTTTTATTTTTAGCGATTTTTTACTTTTTCCTTTTAAAAGCTGAGAATTATTGTGTATTTATTAAAGTTTCGTTTAATTGAGAAAGAAATGACTTTTTTTTCATATTTTAAACATAGATTAAAAATTTTATTGACTTGTATAACTATCATTTGTCCTTATATATGTATTTATTTATTTTTAATTATTATTTAATTAATTTAATTAAAATAATTTACTTTGTAAACTTTTGGATAAATTTTGAATAAATCTTGTATTAATATTTGGATAAAATTTTAGCAAATTTTGGATAATTTCAACTTTCATTAATTTTATAATAAATTTTGGATAAATATTGGATAATTTTAACTTTCGTTAATTTTTTGGTAAACATATGTTAATTTTTAGGTAAATCTTGGATAACCTTTGAGTTACTTCAACTTTTATTAAATTTTTTGTAAATATTGAATGAATATTAGATAACCATCAGGTAAATATTGAATGAATATTAGATAACCATCAGGTAAATATTGAGTAAATATTTGGTAAATATTGAATAAATTTTGGATAAATTTTAGAAAATTTTTTTATAATTTTAATTTTCATTAATTTTATAGTAAATTTTGAATAAATTTTAGTAAGTATTTGATAAATATTGAGTTTTGATATTTTATAATATTTTTAGACACTTTGATTATTTAAAAAAAAAAAAACTTTTAAGTACATATATTTTTGTAAATATTTAGATATTTTTTGATAATTTTTATAAAAATTCCATTTTATTTTGGAGAAAGTTTAAAAAATAAACTTGTAATTTTTCATTTTTACAATTTTAAGTAAATTTTTTTTTTTTTAAAAACAAGTCATATACTTTGCATCATTAGCAACATGAATTGTTTATCCTTAACAGTATTAAAAGAATACGATGCGGCGATATAATCTCTTTTACATAAAATGTTACATCAACAATATAGATCAACAACTCTAATTCTCTTCACATTTTTTCTCTTATTTTTTTCCCTCCTATTTTCTCTCTCACCCTAACTTCACTTCGACTGCACAAGCATTCTTGTGCCTCTGGCCACCTCAAGCCGTCGCCAGCCTCTACCATTCCTCCCATGCATTTCCCTTTCACGGACAGCCAACATCTCTTGAATCTCGAAGATAAACCCCACTCTGGATCTTGAAGAACGAATTTTTAAATTTTCGAAACCCAACGAATTTGTGCGGATATGAGCTTCTCACCATTTCTGACTCTAGATCTCGAAGGGAAAATCTCAACGCCGGCTTTGGATCTCCAAGAAAACCAGCAAATATGAGTTTTTATTTTTTATTTTTTGTTTCTCTTGATTTTTTTGAATTTTTTCTGAGTTCTTTTCTGTTTCTTTTTTTTTTTTCTAGTTCTTTTGTGAAAACAATTGAAAAAAGCAAATGTTACTGAGTTTTTTCTGATTTTTTTTTTATTCTTTGTAGTATGTTCTTCTGTTTATGGAAAAACCAGCGGATTTGATTTTTTTATTTATTTTTCTGAGTTGTTGAGTTTGTTTTTTGCTTAAAGTCTTTGTGAATAACTAGCGAATCTGGTTTGATGAGTTGATAATTGTGAATTTAGATTTTCTATTCTCTTATACTGGGTTGATAATTATGAATCTGGGTTTTCTATTCTAATGGAACGGAATCTTGTACAACAAGGTCAATAAACAACATATAAGCTTATAATAAGATTGAACAGCATAAACTTTAGAACTCTTATCACAAATCCATTGCTTGTGATTACGGTGTTTTCTTCTGAAATGCTTCTTAATCCCAACTAAATCACCAAGAGCATGGCATGGATCATGGTGTAAGCAACTGGGTTCTTGGCAAAAGAAGAATGAAATCGAGAGAGACGAGGGCGTTGAGGGATTTGAGATTTTGGATTTTTTTTAAATTAGCAAAAATTCATATGGGATAGAAAAAATATTACCAGAAAAGTGAAATCCATCTAAAGAGAAAATTAATATTACGTCAGCATTTTATAACGTAATTAGTGATATATATTTAAAATTACTAATGCATCACATTATTCATTTTACATAAAAAAAAAATCACATACTTAAATTTATAAAATTGTAAAACTAGAAAACTACAGGCGTAATTGCACTTTGCCTTTTAGTTTTCGTCTTCAATAGGATACTTTAAACTAAGCAATTAAATTCCTTTTGAAGAAGTCTATTAGTATAATTATGATCTTTTATTCAAAATTAATATGTATTATATATCTGTCTTCTTTTCATATATATATATATATATATATATATATATATATAGAATCTTTGTCTTTATCATTTCATATCATTTTAAAAATATAAAGTTAAATAAAGTAGAATGTTATGTTGATATGGTGCTCTTTCTATATAGCAAGTAATTTTTTTTCTATTTTCTATTAAATTAATTAACTATATATCTGTCCATCTGTCTGTTATCTATCAATTATATAAAATAAAACTGAAGTATATAAAGTTTTCAAGGACTCTTTTTGGTATAACATAATTATTATTTAAATTGTTTTCATAATTTTACAATTAACAAAAGTAAGATTTTCTATTAATAAAATTTAAACTTTTTATTATTTTTAATTGCCCTTTATTTTTGTTATTTGCATATTTTTTTAATTTAAACAATTTAATTTGCCATCTGAAATTATTCATGATAATCACGGATAATTTTATTGTTGATACCATTTCTATTATTGCAGATTCCTTCAAAATATTAATTATTTTCCATTAAAACAAATTCTTACTATATTATCTCCATTTTTAAGAATTGATAACTATATTTTCATATTAGAGTTGAATTCTATTTAAATACTTGATGTCTATATATAATCACAAACACTAGTACATAAAAGGGACATAAGTGTCTATTGTATTGGATTTTACTCGTATGTTGTTGGCTAGACACCTGAACGAAATGCATGCCATGGATTTTATGCGTCTGTCATTGCGACAGATGCATATACTCATACTTTACACGTCTAGCTTTTCTAAATAGCAGGTGTATAATAGGGGTATATGCGTATGCTAATATTGTTATAAATCAAATACAAGAAATAGGATAGGAGAAATGTTAATTCAATATTCAAAATATAGTAGAAAATAGAAAACCAATCTGAGACCTGTGTAACACACAGTTTCCTTAAGACAAATTCGCCTCCTACACGGGTGTTTAGGATAACCGGCGTTTGTCTCCCAGAATACAACAGATTCAAATAGTTGTTGAACACACAACACCTACTTACAGCAAACTTTGCTTTGCCACAACCTCTATCACTTAAGAAGAAGAAGGAGAAGAAAGAAAGAAACAATCTATGATTTCTTGAACAACTTGAAAATTCAAGAATAAACCACCTATTTATACTAGATGGAGGAGACAATGGATTAATTGTGATTAATTTCCTTTAAAGGCTGTCAATAATGCCTTTGTAACTCTCAAATAATGGTGAAATTAATTTTTGAAACATCAAAAATTGACATTCCAAAAGACATGAAGCTCAAAGGTTCATTCTGGAACTGAATCCATACGGGCGTGTGGATCTGCCTTATACTCCCCTGCAGGCAAAACGACACGACCGTGTGGATCCACACGGGCGTGTCAGTGGCCTAGCCGTGTGGATCCACACGGGAGTGTCGAATCCACACGACCGTGTGGATCCACACGGGCGTGGCAGAATGCCACCCATGTGGATCAACACGGGAGTGTTGCCAAATTTTCCATAAATAAAAAAAAATAAATTGAAAAAATTGGGCTTGTTCAGGACCATGAGATTTTGGGCCGACATTCGTGTACACAGGTCGCGCACCCACGCATTGGGCCATCCCGGCCCATGGATTTGCACCCCCCCTGCGCCTGAGCGCGCGAGAGAGAGCCTTCCATTCTACTTTTCTCACCCATGTAAGAAAGCATTTTAATATACAAACACAAATCCAACTTCAATTCTTTTGATGTGGGACAAACTCCCACTCACTTTTCACCTTTAAAGCTCCTTATCAAGAAACTTACTTTAAGCTTCAATTTTTATTCACACATTTTCCATTTTGAGCATATGAATACATTAA
>CATIWF010029603.1:0-47700 GCA_949630135.1 Balakata baccata
ATCATTGACATTTGAATAGATAATCCATATGATTGTCTCATAGCAGGTCATCCAATGTACTTGACTACTCTTAGCAAGCATCCACATGTTAACATTGAATATCTCATGCTCACAGCTTATGAGATCTACTACTTGATCTAATCAACAAGTATAACATGTGCTAGTCTATCCGGATCAACAATGTCCCGTCTTGTTAATCCTATGACTAGGGATAATTTAGATACAAACATAATTACACATGATAGGAATCTCATTATCATGATCCCATCATGATTTCCATCATGCTATGTTTCATATCATGGACTTTCATTAATCAGTTTAAGATCTATATCAATTCATATGCAAATGAATACTAATATAATGAAAGAATGTCTTTATGAATGTGTAAATTAAGTGCTTAAGGCGATTGCCTTTTGGGTACATCTCTAACAGAATTTCAACTTGTTTTGTTCTATGGAGTATAATGGCCTTACTAAGTTTCCCTTAATGCTTACCTAGTTTCCAAGAAAAAATGGTTAAGCCGTGGCCTGAAGTTTAGAACTTCGGCCTAAATGTAAGGAAAGAACATTTTAAAACTTGAGAACATAAAGAATTTGGTTTTATGGGTAACTTTAAATTTGTTGGCATGTATGTGTAACTGGTGAGCATGTAAGCATCATCAATGATTTGTAGTCTAACTGTGACATGTCTTTGCATAGCAATTCTTTCTTCTTGTTCAGGCACACCAATGGGCTCTTATTTTAAAACTTGTGCTTAGTGCTTTATACATCTCTAACTCTTGACATTTCTAAATTGCAGCTCCACACTTCTTTTCCTTATTCCTTGCAACACATTAACTATAGAACCTCACTTACAAGTTCCTATTGCTTTTCCATTCACATTAGGCAGTACAAATGAAATACTTTTGGGTAAGAGCATTAAACCCTTTGGTGCTCTTGGAAAATCTTAGACTAAGATCAGTGAAGAATGGATAGTTTGGATTAACCAACTTCATCCTCACTTTAAAAAAGACTAGAAGAAGCTAGGAATTACTCAGCTTATAGAAATGAGTAAAATTTGGTTACCCCTAGATTCAGAGCTCCTGGGAGTAATTTTGAAGTTCTTGTATAAGAGTTTCAACATTTTTTTGCCATTCAGACTTATTTCCATTACCCTCAGAGATATCATAGTCCTTACAGGCCTCATAGTGGTTGGTGATTAGGCAATTTGTCTGATAGACTCACAGGACCCTGCACTTCCAACCATCTCTGCCATCTCCACTACTCATATATCATATGCCTCCTTAATCCAAAAATGGTATGATAAGAGGAGCATTCCTACCATAATAGAGCATGTAGAGTTTCTCTAGGCTTTCTTATGTAGATAAATATTATTCCCGATTTCAGGAAAACCAACTGCGGAATACCTTTCTTTAGCGAGATCCATGGCTTCAGGCCATGTATTTGCATTAGGAACCATCTTTCTAACCTCAGTGTATCATTCTCTAGGCAGGTATATATCCAATGACCCTTTGCAGAAAGTTAGTGGTGGTTTGTAGGTTGTGCAATTATAGCTTGCGACTTACTTCCCTGAATTGTATAGTTCAGTGGGTACTTCTCTACCCTCTGGCTTCAGATCTGTAGGACTTTCCAAATGCATAGCTTCTGAGAATTTATTGGGCTTCTTTCTTAGTTTGAAGACTCGTTCTCTTGCCTAACTTTACTTAAAGCCAGATGGAGTAGATGAAGCTGTTTCAGCCCTTCGCCTATCTTCTCTTGAGTCTTACAGGGACGATTTCAATAATCCATCAGCCTTTGTTTACATTTTTCTAGCCGATGTCTCATTTTTACTGGTTGTTATCCATTTTCTCCTATATTGGGTGCATCTTTTATCACATTGATGGCTTACAGATTGAATCTATGGGGACGCTAGTTCAGTTTTCAACAGGTGGTTCCTAATCTCTCTTCACTCCCCATTCTAGAAAAACCAAATGAGGAAGCCATTAAAGCCTTGGTATAGAACCACAAGCACTTATCTCCCTATTTGAAGATATTGACCCCAGCTTTCACGACTGCATTCTTTACCTGATGAGCGAATTTCTTTAAGGAGTTGCTAGATTCCCGTTCCCCTATTCTCTCTTTAGGTACTTTCTTCACCTTTCTTTCATTTTCATTTCTGTATGTCTAAACTTGTCTAATCCATGCTTTCTGCAGGTCCAGTATTTTCTTCTCCTAATCGGCCTCTTAAGAAGGCCAAGATTGAGGAAGCTTATACTAATGCTCCTCCCACTATGAGGTCTGCCAGAGCCCCAGCAAAGAAAGGCAAGCCTACATCCAAGTGTTCTTCTCAAAGCTTGGTATGAAGAGCATCTTCAATAACACTAGAGAGGACCCTATAGATATTGCAGACCTAGCAGAAGAGCATAAAGAAATAAAGACTTCTTCAGGGGAAGTCGAGAGTGAGGATAAGTCTAGTGAAGATGCTAGTACTAACCCTTCTAATGAAGAAACATCATAGCTTGCTTTGGGTATAGTTGAAGAAGTGGATGCTAAAGAACAATAAGGTGTTTTCAATTACATTCCTAACCATGATCTGACTCATGTTTACACTACTCCTCCATCTTTGCCCTTAGGCTAACCATTCTCACAAGTATTCCTTTAAACTCATACATTTTCTCTTCTGGTATACAAGTTTCTTTACACATTGCATTTGGTGTTATTTGCAACCCTCCCCTAGGAGCACTTTCATTTTAGAAGATGCGCTTGAAGAGGATATGGGGAAACTTTCTTTTCTGAAGTAGGCTCTTCAATCTCAAGATGCCTTCTAGATCCCTCCGCCTTCAATGGTAGAAATAAATGCAACCAAGTCCACCATTACTTTTTCCTTGAGGTTAGATATATTCTCACTAAGCTCTTCCCAGCGAGATACCTTCACTGCTGGCCTCACTGTTCTCAAGTCCGTTGAGGCTCACAACTCCTCTGAATTTGATTTCATTGCTGGGGTATGTTATAGAGTTGCTGCTACTTTCAGTTCGCTGGAGCAGACATCCACTATTTCTTCAGACCTTTCCTCAAAACTAAGAGCACTTTAGGGTCGCAAGGTAGAGTTGGAAAGCTCCTTAACCTTAAAGGACGACTACTATGCATAACTTAAGGACTTAGGTACAACCTATGACGTCAAAAAGAGGAAGATAATAGCACTTTTGGCTCAAGTCGAGGAGGAAAAAGCTGTTATGCAACAACTCATGCAACAAGGAGAAGATATCAAGGCCAAATATTTGTCAATTCAAAAGAAAGTGGCTTCTTTAAAGATTGATCTGAAATCACAGTGTCGGGTGCCCGAAAAGTAGACTTCCTAGCTCCAATAGTGCCAGGCCACTCGGCAGAGCATCCAGGAGTATTGGATGGAGGTTAGGTCTCATGACTTTTCTAGCCTTTAGACTTCGATATTCATGACTTTGTAAACTCATTATTAACACCAAGATTCTAAATAGATACTTATTTATGCTTTATCTTCGTGTTTCTTTTCTTTGATTATTGCTTGATGCTAATGATGAACTTTGTTTGCCCTGAGACTGTTTTGCTCCTTTGAGTATGACTGTGATTGTGGCTCAAAAGCAGTGAACCTTTGTGTTTGATGATGAAAACACCAATCATTTGCACACAAAAACACCATAGCCATTCATTTGCATTGATGAGAAAGGTGGCAAATGAGCCAACCTATTGATATGATTGCTTGATGATGAATGATTGAACAGGTAGACTCACTGAACAATTACATAGATGCACCATAGCCATTCATTGCATTTAGAGATTAAGGTGACACTAGGCCAACCTTTGGATATGATGTGTGCTAGATTTTTATAGGGCATTTATAAACTAAATTAGAAAAAAGAGTGGCCCTAAGACCTACTTTTATTGATTGGAATTTATATGTACAAAAGAACTAGGCTATTTTTATAACACAGTGGCCCTTAGACCTACTAGTACAGCCTAAACAACCTAGCATATCTTTAATGATCTAAAGAGTCACTAGGGAGGCCGTTTGGGTTGGCCCATTTTCTGTTTCTCCAGCCACTGTTGAGTCTATCATTTCCCACATGGTTGGGAAGTATCTCTTTAAATATTTGATGTTGATGTATCTTTTGTAAAGTTCCCCTTATAGGTTAGATAGTAGTAGGCATTTCCAACAAGAACTTGATGAATTTTGAATGGACCTTCCCAATTAGGTGACCATTTACCAAATTCTCTGTCTTTAGTGCCAATAGGTAAGATCACCTTCCACATCATGTCCCCGACTTCAAACTTTCTCTTCTTGACTCTCTTGTTGTAGGCTCTAGCCACTTTTCTCTTCTGCACTAGCATATTGTTGTATGCTTGAATTCTCCCTTCATAAAAAAACTCTAACTCCATCATTATGGCATAAGTGTATTCATTAGGAGTAAGATCATTCTGTCTAGCCACTTTCAATGATGGAACCACACCTCCATAGGAATTGTTGCATCATGGCCAAAAGTTAGTGAAAATGCACTTACACCAGTTGAGCTTCTCTTTGATATTTTGTAAGCCTATAAGGTCTCAGATAGGACCCGATACTAGTCTCTAGAGTTATCTTCTAGCATTTTTTCCATAATCCCAATAAGCACTTTGTTAGAAGCTTTCACATGTCCATTTGCTTGAGCATAGAACGGCGTTGAGTTAATGAGCTTGATACAATAATCCTCCGCAAAGTCCTTCATCTCCTTACCAATGAACATAGTTCCTTGATCTGCAGTGATTGTCTAGGGAATGCCAAATCTGTGGATGATATTTTCCTTTATAAACTGAATGATATGTTTTCTTCAAAGGAACTATCTTCACCCATTTAGTGAAGTAATCTATAGCCACTAGACATGCATCAATTTAATTTCTCTCTTTCTTTCTCTTCATCTTTCAAATCAAATGCATCTAAAGTGGTATTGTTTCTGCTTGGTTTTCTAGAGATTTAGTACTCATGGTGCCGCCAAATGATTGCTCTTGCCAATGTTGACTTTTGTCCCATTGCACCCGATCACAGAGGCCATGGATTGTCCAACTATTAGTGGAGAAAAAATTAAGGCTATCATTGAGAAGAGGAGAAATCGGTAAAAATGAAAAAATTTCGATATAAATGAAAAGATAAATCTATCGGTAATTATATAAAAAAATTTTTAAATATAAGCAGACTGTAAAATTTTTCCTTTAAAATTTAGAAAATAAATTGAGTTTGACTTTCTATATCTAAAAAGTCAAATTTCATTCTCTATTTCAATTATAATTAATGCGTTTTAATTTTTTATGCATATTTTATTTTTTATTGGTATATTTCTTTAAAATATTTTTCTATTTTCTCATAATAAAAATTTATTTACTTTTTTTAATAAATATTAACTTGTACGAGATAAAGTAAAATATAAATAGTCAATTGAATTTGTAAAAAAAAATTTACTCTTCATATTTAAAAATACTTAAAGATGCTTTTTATTCTATTAAAAATAGTCTTTAAAATAAAGAACATTGTTAAAGATGATCTAAGACTAAGTAAAACTCAAATAGACTCGAAAAATTCGGTTGAGTTAGTGTAGTTGATTTGTGTGGATTTTTTCATAAAGAATTTAGATTCACCTGATCGATTATTTTCAATTTGTGTAGAAGGTCATAAATTAACTGAATAGATCCGAAATTAACCTTATAATAAATAGCCAAGTTATGGTTTTCTATCAGTTCGGTTAATTTACTCAAAAATCGGTTTTTAACCAAACTAACAGATTTGATAAAACTTTGTCGTTTTAGGTTAGGACGGCCTTCTTCTGCTGCGGTTATTTTCGTTCTTCTAAAATCATAAACACAAGAGTGAAGTGCATCTGGTGACTCTGGTCCGCCGCTGATCCTCCGCTGCGCTGCACACGTCCACCCACGTCTTCGCCGGCTCTCCGGTTCTCCGAAAGGTAGGTTTCTACTCTTTATCAGTATTCCGTTTTATCATGCTGTTATTTTCACCTCATTTATGTCGCACCAGTCAACCTGGGTTTCTGATAGTATATAATTGTTATGATTGAATTTCTCACCTAAAATTGCTTAAATAAATTGCTGGGATTTCAAAATTTCTAATTTAGCATGAAACTAAATCAAGATGAATTCTCCAAATTATGAAGGACGGAGATTATGGATAAATCCAGTTTTTGGCTTTGAGCTGCATCCAAAGGAGCATAATTTGCTTTCCTTTTTGCTTTCAAGATTCAGTCTGACAATAAGGAGGGTCGTGGCTGTAAGCAGCATTAATTTTTTCATTTTGTTTTTTGATTTTCTTGAATTCATATTAGTTGAGAACGGTGTGCTTGATTTGGGGGGCAAATTAGGGATAGTAAAGTTCTAATTTTGATTGCTTGGAAAAAGTAGATTGAAGAAAATGTGTCTGCATAATGGGTTTCTTTCTGTATTTTCTAAAACTTATAAATTTTTTTAAAGATAAATCATGCTATTTATCAATTATTTCTTACTTTTGAAGGGGTTTAAAAGCTTAATATGTTGGTGAATTGAATGTAGCATAATATAATTGGAAAATAAGAGTATGTCTCCTGAGTTCATCACTTACTCTGGTATAGGCATGTTTTCTTTTAACAGGTTTGGGAAAAACCATTCGTGATAGTTGATACCCTGTTACCAAGAGTTTCAGATTAATTTTTTCATTTATACAAAAAACTTGCATGAGGTGATTTTGGATGAGCTCTTGATCTGCATAATAAAATATTCCATAGAGATTAAGGAAAAATTACTTTCTTGTTTACTTATTAAGAAAACTATCCAAGCTTCTTTACCAATTAAGTAAGAGTTGTAGCTTTCATCTTTGATTGTGAAGGAAATGCAGTTAAAAAGATTCAAGTTTTGACTTCTTTGGTTATATTCTCAGATTTTAAAATCTGTCTTATCTGAAACTTTGTTTCCTGATTATCTTCCTGCTCATAAGTAGTAAATAACAAAAGAAGTTCAATTTATATGTTACTGTTGGTGAGCAATTGGGCAAGTGGTATGCAACTTTCAGGTTGATTCAATATGCCCATAAAGAGATATTCAAAGACCAGTGCAGAGGTAGAAGAAGCCTCTATTATAGAATCTAAAAAACCCTCTTTAACACCAAAAAAATCTAGTAGTCAAAGTGATGACATCTTCATGGGAAAGAAGTCGAATAAATCTGAAAGGCAAAATAATGACAAGGCAAATGAGAATAAATTTGTGAAACCAAAATCTCTGAAGAAGGTAGAAGAATCTACTATTTTTGAATCTAAAAAACCCTCTTCAACACCTAAGAAACCTAGTAGTGAAATTGATGACATCTTTGCGGGAAAGAAGAGGAAGAAACCTGTAAAGCAAAAGAATAACAAGGCAAATGAGAATGAATCTGAGAAACCAAAATCTTTGAAGAAGAAAAAGAAGACTAAAGAAGACAAAGAGGGAAGGTTTACTGACCCACCTTCTAGGCCTCAAAAGAAAACAGAAAATGGCTTTAATATCTATACAGAAGAGGAATTGGGTATCAACAACTCCAATGCTGGAGGTACCCCACTTTGCCCGTTTGATTGTGATTGTTGCTTTTAGCGATATGCGTAACCTGTGTAAGTGTTTGTTCGAATTGTTCATGGTGGCTCTTTCTCTTTTGTACTTGAAGTTGGATTGATTGAGGATTATCTGAGCAATGATAATTTTACTTTGTTCATTCTTTTTTAATGGTGTCCATCCCTTGGACATGAGCTATGCTTTGAAAATGATAGGAAAGATTACCAGCTAGCAATGGCATCTACATATTCATAACATCTTCCATACCTTCAGTTAATCATGTTGCTGAGGAACTGGATTGTTCTTATATCAACAAGTTTATATGATGATTAATATATAATGCATTTTGGAGTTACAATTGTGAAGGTCTTGCACCATTTGTGCAACCTGCAGCATACTTGTGCAGTGTTCTGGTGAACTTTTTAAACAAAATAAATTATTCTTAATATGGCGCATGCTTTTCATTTGTCTTTCGTAATATTAATGCATTATGGTAGTTCCATCCATTAACTTTGATGTACTCTCCATGTATTCTGGCACTTGAGATGGGAGCGCAAGTAGTTAAACTCTCAGCTTAACTAAAAATTTTGAATTCAAGCTCTGAATATGCAATTACTTTAAATCAATGTAGTTAAAAGCGATAGGCGCACTCAAGGCGGTATACCTTTGTATCGCCTTGAAGTGCCAAAAAAACGCTCGTCTGAATGAAGCAAAATATTAAAGTTCTAATGTAATTTATTAGTAATATAATATACTAAAAATATAAACCATAAATATTAGCAAATACAATTAAGTAACAATTAAAACTTATGAAAAGTCACTTCACATGATAAAAAAAACTCCTAGACATTCAAAAAAAAAAAAGTAATTATATAGGAATCTAGTATTTAAAGCTAATGATAGTAAATTAATAGTTTGTTATAACAGACTTACAACCACTAATTTTTATCTATTGAAATAAAAACTTTAACCTATCGACTTTTAAAAGAAGCGCATTTTAATATATATGAAGCGATGCACCCATTTTGCGCTTCATCTAAGCGCACGAGGCGAGCACTTTTGACTACACTACTTTAAATACTCTTGAAAAAATTGTTTTGCCGCCATTTATGGTCCTATCCAGCACGTTTTGGATTAGTCAGACAAACTCCGGATACCAAGAAAAAAAACTCTCTTCTCAATCTATAACCGGGATTAGCTCTACTTGCCTGCTTTGAGTAGATTTTAGGTTCTTTTTAACTTTTATAGGCTCATGTTATGATCGCTTTGTATTTGGACTCTTCTCTCGAATTTCAGAAGAATTAACCACAAATTCAAACTCTTAGCAAACTTTATCCTGCCAACTCTGGATTAGGAATTGAATTGTTTATGTAGCTTCATTCTTGGATTTCCAATTCATCCACTGAGTGAGTATTCTTTGAAACTAGGGGAGCATGGACCGGGAAAATCGATTTGTTTAAAGTAAAAACTAATTCATATATATCAGTTCTGTAAGATTATTGACCATTGATTACTTTATTATAATTAGTTTGGTTTTGGATTTTTAATCAATTAACTAGTAAATTATAAAACAAATAATTCAAGAAAATTGAGTTTTAGTAACATTAAATATTAATATCAAGAAATAAATTTTAAAATTGAATTATGATTATTTCTTACTTTTTGAATTTATCATTCTTTATTTTCACTTGCATAAAATTAAAATTAGGTTCTTCCATCTTTCTACAACATAAAGAAGGCAAAGGATTAATATTTGCTAGTTTGAGGGATAAGGTGGGGAATGTTATCTCTGAAGCAGCTGATATTTGATGTCATGTATTTCTTTTCTTTTTTTTTAAATTATTGTAAATCTAGTATCCAGATTTAGTCTTACTAGTTCAGAATGTGTTGGATAGAAAAGTATTTAAGATAATTGTATATCTAAAATTCGAACTTAAATTGTCTGATTAATTGTATTGTAATTATTTTCTGTTTTTTTTTGTTATTTTTGTAAGATTTCCAATTTAAAACAATAATAATAGTGGATTACATGAATATGGGTAAAATTGTAACTACACTTCAATAAAAGAAAATAGCCTATAATTTCAGACAGATAAAAATTGAAAGCGAGCATATCTTTTCCGAACGGAGAGAGTAGATATTTTTGAAAATAAAAAAAATAAAAAATTGGTATATATGAATTAATTTCATCTATAGTCTTTTTACTTTGGTATTATTATAGTAAAATTATATAATTTTTTTTGTTTTATAAAAGTTACTTAATTATAGTTTTATTTTAATAAAGTCATTTCCGATAATTTTTCAGCAGTCAACATTTGAAAAAGTCGTGCTAGTATCTCTGTTAGTATATGAGATATGCTATATCATTGTACATGTTAAATAGAACGTCACTATATAAGTCAAATAGAGTTCTGACATCTCAATTTGTACAATTTTTAATTTATGTTGTTGACATAGATGCATGATGTTTTTTTTTTTACTTATATAGTGACGTGTTGTGTCTTATATAACAACTATAATGTTAGTACGACTTTTTCAATTGTAAATTGCTAAAAAATCGCCAAAAATGATTTTTTTTAAAAATTAAACTATAATTAGATGACTTTTATGAGAAAAAATTATGTAATTTTATTAAAATAATACCAAAATTAAATAACTATAAGTGAAATTAAGCCCATATATAGTGAAATTTTGTGGTTTGGAAAAGAAAAAAAAATCGAGCAGCTCCATTTTTAACTTAAAACCAAAATTTGGTCATCCTACAAAGCACATACTAAGTATATATATGCGAATTATACCAACGTGATACTTCAATTATCTAATTTGTAAGAATTCATTATTTAAATTATTATTTGTACATTTAAACTTTAATTTTATAATATGAAAGTATCTGCCATTAAAATTTGTTAATATATTTAATAAAATGTTATTGTGAATTTTCTATATTAGTAAAAAAGTTCCATATATAAATGGCACATGTACAAAATGAGTCATATAAATTTTTTTTACATTTTTCATCACTTTTCTACACTTTATTATAAACAAAATATAATCAAAAGTGAAAATTTTGTGCAATCCATTACATACCTATAACATTTATACGTAAAAATTTATTATTAATATAGAAAAATTATGTCAATATTTTTAAATAATTTAATAAATTTAAACTGCACATATTTTAATATTATAAAATTAAAATTAAAGGAGTATTATGTTATAAATAATATTTTAGTACTCAAATATTAAAAGTGAGTAATAATCCACCTCATCATATACCCGTTGGCGAAAAAATCATGTACCACGTGCGCAGGGAAAAAAACCAAAACAAAATAAAAACCCAAAGGCCAGTGGAAGAGAAAATAGAAGGCAGAGGGAAGGAGACGGAGAGATCCAATCATTTTCTGGTCTCCCAAACAGAAAAAGGAAAAAAAAATCACGGAGGTAAACCTACGCTCAAAGAGCATAGAGTAAGAGAGTGAGGCTTCGGCCCAAGGCGGCAACGCCTCTTTTTCTTTCTCTGCCATTAGCCATTTTAAATATCAATTGCAGAAAACCAAAAAGTTTAACAAAATTTATCGAAAACTTCAAAATACACACCTGTCATCAACAACGTTTGATCAAATATTGCAGGCGCCTTTTCTTTGGTAGATCTGATTGTCATTTCTTCTTTACAAATGTTGGCGATCTCTGTGTAAGTTTAATTCCATTCCTTCTGCTTTCACTGTTCGAAATTTGAATTACTTTCTGTTTGTTTGGTTGCTGCGAAACGTAAATAATGGATGAGTTTCGATGGGAAAAAAGCGAACGTCATTAGGTCTATGTACTAAGTTTATGACATATTTTAAATTAAAATTCAATTTTATCGTTTGTTCGTTTAGTGAATCTGTTTCCCTGGGAAGATATTCAATTTTTAGTATGTGCACTTTTATGTTTGAAATTTGAAACAGAAGTAATATGAGCCTTTCGAAATTATGATAATGTGGAATTCTAATATTGTAAAATTGTGTTTCTTTCTCCCTTTTTCTTCTCAAATTGAATGAAAGAAATGTGAATTTCAGAAATACAGTTTCCTTTTTGTGTTAAATTGTTCTATTTTGAAAAGAGAGATTCCTTAAAATTGTGTAGCTCCAGAATTTCTAAATTCTGATTTTTTTCGTAATTTTCTCTATCTTCAGGTTGTGGAACGCTAACTCACTGTTAAATCTTTAACTTTAATGTGGCTTCAGAAGTGGAGATTTTCAAGTTGTAATTGAAATTTTATAATAAAAGGAAGTGATAATTTTGTGCCTTGTAAAGTGGATCAATTATGGCGTTTTGGGAAGGTTATGCGAGTGATGAAGCAATGGGAACTTTTGCTCCAATTGTTGTTTATTGGTTGTATGCTGGGTTTTATCAATTGTTGCCGCCTCTTGATAAATATCGGTTGCATACTAGAAAAGAGGAGGAAGAGAAGAACTTGGTGCCCTTGCCCAAGGTTGTCAAGGGTGTTTTGCTTCAACAGCTTGTTCAGGCGATAGTTGCTCATGCGCTCTTTTTGGTTAGTTATTGAACTTAACAAAGTATTATTTTTCTCTCCATTTAATGTTGTAATGGAATGATTATCCTTGCCGCAGCAGTGGACATGGTATGATATAGCTTTCTATTTATGTGAATAAATGTAGACCACAGGAAAGCTGTTGTTGAAGGAGGGAGGAGTGTAGGATAGATTACTCCAGGAGGAAAAAAAATGATACTGAGATTAATTTCCTCTAGAATGGATTTCATTAAGTTGCTTTTTTATCAATTAAATATATAAACAGTATGGAATAGTTAGTGATAAATAAGGTAGTAAAGGCCTTTTGCTTGAGTTACTGATATTTGAGAGTAGCTTTGCAGGTTAGCCACCACCTAGGGCATTGCTTTGTGCAGTAAGTGGCAGTGATACCTTTATATAAAAGAAGAATAGCTGTGATTTCTGGTCGGAGGGCAAGGATATACTTTCTATTTTCTTCTAATAGTGATGAGGTGAAGAAAGAGTAGGAGTTGAATAATTACCAATAATCGACCTGACAAGGAACAATTGGATATTAGTTTGGTCATGAAGTGAAGATCATGACATGATTTACAAATGCATAGCCATCTAGGAATGTGTTTGTATAAATATTTTCAAGTTTGATGAAAAGCAGATAAAAAATTTGGGGCTTGAGATAAATCTGAACTTAGAATTACTTATGCCCTACATTTGTTTACAAATTGCTGTTGTTCATACTGAAAGTTCTGAAATATATTAATTATTTCTAACTATAGCAGTGAAGAATAGGTTAAGTTATGACTTTGTTAAAAACACATGATTATGATGAAGCCCTGGGCAGTTCTATTTTTATGGGAAGGGGAGGTTTATTCATTATAATTATCAAATAATTTGTCAGCCAGCACAGCTGATTCCTTGATGAGGGTTTGCCTATGGTAGATTGTTTTGGCAAAAATTCTGAGTTTGTTTTAGAATTTGAAGAAAAAGTTGATTTTTGTTTGATTCACTATCTCTGTTTACTAAGAAAAGAAGTTAGAGCAAATTCAGCTTTAAAACATTTGTGCTTTTGATTTAAATTTGTTTCGGAATATTTTTGAATTCAAATGCATGGATTGAAATAATCTTAATGTTATTATAATTTAAACTTTTGATTCATAAAAAAATGTGTAAGACTAAGAGAATGGTGGCACAATCTTATGCAGGTTGCTAGTTTATAAATGAATATTTAAAACTTTAAATAAATTCACTTTGAAATTTTTGTTTGTAATATTTCATGACAATTCTCGTGCTAGATCAACCTCCATTTCTTTCTTTAAGATTTTTTATTCCTTAGGATTGAAAAGTAGAAGAGGCAAAGCATCCTGATCAAATAATTGTAACTTTGAAATGTATGTGGTATAGCTAAATCAAACTAGGTTAATTCAATCCTTTATTTAGTTCCTAATACTGGCAACTGGCATGCATGGGCTAGACAAGTGTATCTGCCTTGTGCCTCAGGACTGTGCTAAGATTCTTATGCAATATGAAAACCAGCAGCTTAAGTTCTTAACATGCAAATTGATAACTTTTTGCAGCTTCTGAAGTAGTTCTGTTAAAATTTCAAAAAGTATGTTATTATTATATGGTATTTTTAGCCTTTGTTTTTAAGACATTCATTGAAGGTTGTTTTTGCTTGTTTGATGATACGTTGATACTCCTTACGGTTTTTTCTTGAAGCCAATGATGGAAATTTTGTTTCCAACATATCATTTATTGAGTATTTGGTAATTAAAAATTATATGTCGGACGCTCGAGGAAACAACATTTATGTGTAGTGAGAGATCCCTTTGAAAAATAATGGGTGGTAGCTTCAGAGCTTGATGTCAATTGACATAGAGAATGAGTCCCTTGTAGCTTTTTTGTATCATGTTCAATAATACGAAGATCAATTACAACATAACAACAAAAAGCAAGAGATGAAATCTTGGATCAGCTGTTCTAACCTTATTTTGTTTTCTCTGCTGTAGGAAACAACATTTATGTGTAGTAAGAGATGCCTTTGAAAAATAATGGGTGGTAGCTTCAGAGCTTGATGTCAATTGACATAGAGAATGAGTCCCTTGTAGCTTTTTTGTAGCATGTTCAATAATACGATGATCAATTACAACATAACAACAAAAAGCAAGAGATGAAATCTTGGATCAGCTGTTCTAACCTTATTTTGTTTTCTCTGCTGTATTTCTCGTAAAACACCTTTTCATGAAGAGTTGAAACCATTATGATGTTGTCTTGATTTGCTTTTTGAAATATTCCCAATGTGCCTGAAACTTTATGATGCCTCAGCAAAGTGAAGGCAATTTAGACTTTAAGACAAGCAGAATTTTGTAGGAAATGATGATTGGCACTTTTGCTCTCTTAACAAAGACTTTTTTATTGGTAGATATTCATTTCTTGACATAACATATAGTGTTTACGGTACCTCTTTTTTCCTATAGATAAAACACAAACTATTGAGCATAGGTAAACTGAGCGTGATTGTTGACATTATTGCTGGTAGGTTGTGCAGTGTTCTAGTGTTTCCTACTAGTAATATACTTTGGCCAAAAAAGTTGAAAACGAGAAGGAAATATCATGGATCAGGGTGGGAGGAGCTTATTTAAGTCTTTTTATACTCCCTTCTCTCATACCAGCTTCCTGTGCTTGTTCTTGTGTCCCTATAAGCAACCACGCATGTGAATGCCTGGTCACTGTGAATATGTCTGTTTATCTCTGCTTAAATGTAATCCTAGGCAGAAACATTTCCACGTATTTAGTTATTTTCTTCACTAATTTTAAAGGAAAACGGAGATAGTAAATTTACATTTATATTCTTATCTTTTGATGGCTTGAGAGGCCCCACAGAGTGGGGCTCAAGTGTAAGCAACCTCCCTCTCCCTGCGGTAAATTTATATTTATATTCTTATCTTTTGCATTTCTTCGATAGAATAGTGTGTAACCAAAATGTCATATTTCTGCAAATAGTGTGTAACCAAAATCTCATATTTTCATCCCTTTGCATCAAACTAATCTTATCAATTGGCTTTTATGCATACTGTTCCACTGTTTGCTAGCTGGTTTGGATACATTCAGTGATAAGGTCTGATATTAGCGCAAAATTCTGTTTCTCATAAGTTGATTTTGTAGCTGAAATGAACATTCTGGAGATTTATTGATCTTTTTTACTTGACTTTTTCTGCTATTAGTTACTGAAAGTGGAAGTGCAAATGATCGAACAACTTACTTAAAGACACTTGAAGCTTGTTTTCATGTTAGATAGTTAAGCAGTTCTTTTGTCTACTAGTGTATCTCATGAGTTTGTGGGAGGTTGATTTAGAGGATAAGGATATTAGTTATTGAATGACGTTATTTGGGTCCTCAAGAGCTAGATTTCTGAATATGTGTCTACCTGTTGATTTTTTTTACCTTTTGACAAATAACTTCTAATTCTCTTGCTTTGTTGCTGCAGTTGACTTCAACAGTAGATGCAGCTGGAATCACTATCCAGCCATCCATCTTTGTCCAAATTGTGCAGATTATTATTGCCATGTTTGTCATGGACACATGGCAGTATTTTGTTCACCGCTATATGCATCAGAACAAATTTCTATACCGTCATATCCACTCTCAACATCATAGGCTAGTTGTGCCTTATGCAATTGGGGCCCTTTATAATCACCCTCTGGAGGGTCTGTTGCTTGATACAGTTGGTGGCGCAATCTCGTTCCTGGTGTCAGGAATGACTGCACGGACTGGTGTGATGTTCTTCTGCTTTGCCGTTGTTAAAACTGTGGATGATCATTGCGGACTGTGGTTGCCTGGCAATGTCTTTCACATTTTTTTCCAGAACAACACTGCTTACCACGATATCCATCATCAACTCCAAGGTACGAAGTACAACTATTCTCAACCATTCTTCTCTATATGGGATAAACTTCTAGGAACCCACATGCCATATGATCTAGTTAAGCGATCTGAAGGTGGTTTCGAGGCAAGGCTGATGAAAGATTAGTTCTAATTTGATGATTTACTGTATTATTTTAAGTTATTGCTTAACAGATATATATTCTTTTGATTTGAGATTGCCATTCTTGGGAAGTTGAATTAGAATTGGTTGTTGACGCTTAATAATTTAGGCTTGCAGCTTAGTCCTTCAGGTGTTCGTCTCTCTTTTCTAGTTGATTGACAGTGTATTCGTTTTGCTTGTAATGGTAGCTTCACGAATCTACCCAAGGAATTGTAATTTGCATATTTGTTGGATATCGCATTGAGATTGACATTGGTGCAATCGGTTGGATGAAGTTTATTCAGATATCTATACCGAATCATGCAGAAATTTGTTTAGCTGCTCTTCTTCTTATTTGATGAAGAGAGCCCTTTTCCTTTATCCTTTTAGTTGATGAATGAGATAAATCAAAATAACTGAAGCAAGTAAAGTTTGACCTTTCCATTAAGAAAGAATTCGTTCTTAAGAAAATGTTATTACAATATCCATCAATGCTGTTAGTGGACTAATTTATTTCTCCTCTCATATTAGGTATCAAATAAGGCTTTCCTTTTGCTGCTTGTGTGTATCTGTGTTGTTATCTAATCCTGTTGCATATGTTCATCTGCTCCAATTGCGAACGACTCAACCTGCTACTCTGATTACCCATCTAAATCCAAATTCCAAGTAAATCGGATGCTATGCTAACTGCAGTTGTGCTAATCAGGGAGAAGGCATATTTAAAATGCATTCAGGTTCCTGATGAAGAATTGAAGCCGCTAACGACAACCCCATAGTTCATAAACTTGTGCTTATTGCTTGCACAAAAACAATTTCACCAGTAATCTCTGCAAGAGCAACAACCCTGCTTAAACCTATGAAACCTTACTCGATCCCTCACTATAATTTCTCGATTATATATTTTTGATATGAGCTTAATTACTGCATGACAATCGCCACATATCCGAAGATTCTTGATCACTTGAATTGGCATCCCCTCGCTTGTGCAAATTAAACCATAAGCCACAGCCAACTTCTCACTATGATAGGACAATGCGTTTTCCTTCTCTTCCTCCCCTATGTCATGCAACACATAGCTTGTCTCAGCCAAATATCCATATTCCTTAATCCTGAACCGAATCTCATCCAACTTAGCATAAATTTCCCTCCAACTTTCATGACTCTTGTCGCCATTGTAGAACTTGTGCATTACACCTTTTTCCTCAATGTAGCTAATGCCAGGCAACTTCTTCACATCCCTATTCTTCATGGCCTCTCTTACTCTCCCCACATCGACCCACCTCTCCTGTGCTGCATAAACATTCGATAACAAAACAAAATCACCATCATTATTAGATCCCAGCTCCACCAACTTCCTTGAAACATTTTCTGCCATTTCTACGTTCCTGTAAGTCCTGCAAGCGCCAAGCAAAGTCTGCCACAGTACCAGGTCAGGCACCATTGGCATAGAACTGATAACATCATATGCCTCCTGAAGCCGCCCAGCTCGGCCTAACAAATCAACCACGCTTCCATAATGCTTAACATTAGGTATCACTCCACCACTCTGCATTGAATTGAACAATCTAAAGCCTTCTTCCACTAACCCTGCATGGTTACATGCGCACAGCACTGCAAGACAAGATACAGCATCAGGGTAAATCCCAGACTGACCCATTTGCTCAAAAAGCTGAAGAGCTTTATTCCCATGTCCATGCATTGCAAATGCCATTATCATTGTATTCCAAGTAACGAGACTCCTGCTGCAATCCATACTCTCAAAAACTGAGTATGCCTTTTCTGCAAATCCACATTTAGCGTACATGTCGATAACTGCATTACAAACTTGCACATTCGTATCTAACCTTTCATCTCTTATATACCCATGAATCTTCTCACCTTCTTTAGAAGCACCCAATTGCGAACAAGCAGAAAGAGCGCCAAGAACTGTAATTTCATTAGGTTTAAACCCCATAATCTCCATTTTTTTAAACAAAGCCAAAGCCTCAGTAGGTCTATTCCCTTGAGCGAACCCAGAAATCAACGCATTCCAAGAAGCAACATCTCTCACAAACATCTCATCAAACACCCTCCTTGCACTATCAAGATCGCCAACTTTTGCATACAAATCTAACAAAGTAGTGCCCAACAGAGCGTCAGCAATAAACCCTTTACGTACAATATAAGAATGCAACTGCAAAGATTCAGAAGAAGCTAAAACGCGCGTGCAAGCTTTCAAAACAAAAGAGCAAGTAAGGGCATCCACTTTATTCGACCCACGCACCATAGTTTTGTACCAGATAAAGGCATCTATTGGGGCGGGGCTTTGAATGAGGCCACGGAGGATAGCATTCCAGTCGTTGGTGGAAGGGGCAAGGATTTGGTAGAAAGAGTGAATAGCAAAGGAGAGGTTATCAAGAGAGAGAGCATAGAGTTCAAGGAGTTTGGAGCGAGAAGAGCAGGTTCGAAACTGGAATTGGCCAGAGATTATGAGGTGGGCTTGGAATTGCTTGGCGTGAGAAAGGGTGGCGCACTTGGGTATCAGGGCGGCCATTCCATGACACAGACTAAAATGTGCGAATTTGATTCATATTACAAATTAATGAACAGAAATCTCCGGGTAAGAAGATGGAGACTCGTCGTTTTATATACAGAGCTTCCATGACATGGTCGTGTAGGGTGGAGACGTACTGGTTAATAAGTTCATGAGGATTTCTCGAGTCCAATTCATTAAAATTGATTAATCATTAATTTCATAGGATTTGAGTGGATAATGTCTACTGTGACTAATCTAATAATACAATCACAAGACATTTAATTATGTTATTCAATAATATTTTTCAATTTTTTAACCATTAAAAAGAACAAGTCATTATATACACCTAAAATCTTAACTTTTTTCTCTCTCTACTTTTTTCTTGTTTTAACCGTCTATCTTTATTTAAAAAAATAATAATAATTTTTGGCCATTATTAATATGCAATTACCTTTTTTTACTTTTTTTTTTTCTATCAATTTATTTTTAAAATAAATAATTATTCAACATAGATGTAGATTTATTTCAATTAAAAAATTTTACAAAAAAAAAAAAAAACATCAATACATTTAAAAAAATATTCCTCCTTAAAATTTTTTTTCAAAAAGACAAAGTACCATAATATTTTTTTCAAAAATACAAAGTACCCTAATATTTTTTTCAAATATGTCTTAAGCTCTTAAAATATTTACAAAAATACAGAAAATCAGGATTTATCCGAAATTTATCTAAAATTTACTATAAAATTAATGAAAATTGAAATTATAAATATTTTATCAAATATTTATTTAAGATTTACTTAAATTATACTCAAGATTTATCCAGCGTTTATCAGAAAATTAATAAAAGTTAAAGTTACACAATGTTTACTAAGGTTTATACAAGAATTACCCAAGATTTATCCTAAATTTATCACAAAATTAATGAAAATTTTAATTGCAAAAGGTTTTTTAAAGATTTATTTAAAATTTACTCAAATTATACCAAATGTTTACAAAAAAAAATTAATAAAAATTGAAGTTACACAAAGTTTACTCAAGATTTACAAAGATTTGTCTAATAATTACCCAAGGTTTATTGAAAGTTTATCCAAAGGTTACCACAAAATTATTGAAAATTGATGTTAAAAAAAATTTATAAAAAATTTACTTACAAGGTTTACTCAAATTATAAATTATAGTTTACAACAAAATTAATGAAAGTTGAAATTAAACAATATTTACTCAATATTTATCAAGATTTACTCAAAATTTACCAAATATTTGTTCAATGTTTACTACAAAATTAATGAAAATTGAAGTTACAAAATTTTTATGAAAGATTTACTTATAGTTTACTCAAGTAATACCCAATCTTTATAAGAAAATTAATAAAAATTGAAATTACACAAAATTTTTCAAGATTTATCCAAAAATTATCCAAAATTTAACAGAGATTTACTTAGGATTTACCAAATGTTTATTCAATATTTACCAAAAAGTTTGCCAAATGTTTATTAAATGTTTACAAAAATGAAAACCTAATATTTACCAAAGGTTAGTTTAAAATTTATTAAGATCTAGACAAAAGTTTATCTAAATAAATAACTTTAATTAAGTTAATTAAATATAAGTTTACATATTTTCTTTGATAATTAAAGTTTACCCACTTTAGTAATTAATTTAATTAAATATAAATTTACATATTTCTTTTGCTAATTAAATTAATTAAATAATAAATAAATGCATGCATAAGAACAATTGGTGGCCAAATATTCACTCGAGGTTTACCTAAAATTTATCCGACGTTTACTCAAAATTTACCACAAATTAATGAAAATTAAAATTACAAAATATTTATTAAATATTTACTTAAAATTTACTCAAGTTATATCCAATATTTATCCAATGTTTATAAAAAAATTAATGAAAATTAAAGTTATATAAAGTTTAATGAAAATTAAAGTTACACAAGATTTACTCAAGATTTATCCAATAATTACTCAAAATTTACTCAAAATTTACCCAAAATTTATCTAAAATTTATCCAAAATTTACTGAGATTTACCACAAAGTTAATAAAAATTGAAATTACAAAAGGTTTATCAAAAATTTATATAAGATTTACTCAAGTTTTACCCAAAAGTTACCTAATGTTTACAACAAAATTAATCAAAATTGAAATTATATAAAATTTATTAAATATTTACTCAAAATTTACCATACAACAAGTCAATATCTCAACTAAAAATTATAATTAAGTTAATTAAATACAAATTTATATTTTTTTGCAATTAAGATTTGTTTAAGATCTACTTTGGTAATTAAATTAATTAAATTCAATTTTACATATTTTTTGCTAATTAAGTTAATTAAGCAATGATTAAAAATAAATAAATGCATGCATGAAGATTAATAGTAGTCATACAAGTTAACAAATTATTAATTTGTATTTAAAATATGAAAAATAATCATTCTGTCTTAATTAAATGAAAGACATGTTCAATACACAGTAAAATCTAATATTAAAAAAAAATAAAAAACTAGTAAAAATAGAAATGCAAAAGACAGAATTGAAAACACTAAATTTCCCTTTTAATTATTTATTTTTTGTGATTTCATCTTGTTGCGGTATTTTTTTGTTGTCTTATTGTTGCGTTTTATTTTTATATGAATGATTCAAATGGATAAAGTATATTCGATCCGGCGGATATATTATATCAAATTATTATCGTCAGTAATTTATTTAATTGAAATCATAAATATTTTAATCACTATAATATTTTTAAATATCTAGGCATTAATCTCATTTATTATGTTATTAATTTGAGTGTTTCATCTTTTATGATTTTTAGCGAATTTGTATTTATATTTCTATCAATATATTATTAATTTAAATCAATTAAATTATTTTTCTTGTCAAAAGAAAGAATAAGTCATTATATATTCATATCACAACCTATAAATTAAAATAAATTTGATATAAAATATGTTCTAAAGAAAATCATGAATTGACAATTGTTTCAACCATTAGGACTGATTAGATTTCCACCCAAATTTTTGTGATTTATATGGACTAAAAAATTTAAAATGAAATTTTAAGAATGATTTCTATTTTCGAATGAACTTGTAAGAATATAGATATAAAAATCATTTTTGCTTGCACACACTTTTCTGTAATGGCTGTCATCTGGGGCACGACGATTATAATTTCTTTAATGAGACACTCGAGTCCGAGGGAAGAATGAAGGGTTTTGTGTGGTTGCGGTTACTTTAGATTTTCCTCTCTGAAATTTCAAAACCACCCAGACCCCACATATATAGACATACAGATGCAAGTTTGGTCTTGTTCAAATTTAACACGTTCAAAATAGGCCTATTGAACTGCCTCAAATACCATCCGATTATATTTTACAAAAATAAATTTTTTATCTTTTTTCTATAAAAATCAATATATTTTATTTTTATAAAAATTACTTACAATAATTTTTTTACTTTTATTTTTTTTCTATAAAAATTAGTAAACTTTATTTTTTCTCAAAAAAAAATTACTTCGCCAATTTTCGATACGAAAATGCTGATATGCAATGTTATATCATTATCCACGTTAATGCTACATCGTAAATTCAAAAAATTGTAATGTCACATCGTCGTACAAGTCAGCAATCCAGTGAGTAAATTGCTAAAAGTGATTTTCATTTTATTTTTTTTTGCAAATTATTGAAAGTATGATGAGTAAGATTCCTGTATAAAGAAGATGCAAAGAGAGTGGCGGCCGACTGATTCGCAATAAAGGACCACCGGACACTGGAGCAACAGCTGAAACTTGAAAGTGTTTCAAAAAATATCTTGGCAAAAACACAAAGGCTTGTGCAGTTCAGATGTTACTACCTTGGTTTACGATAAAAAGACAAAACCCGGCACAAGTTTTACACATAACTTTCAAGGATGAAAAGGCAAAGAGATTAGAAATCTACATACATCCTCCGGCGATCACACTGTTCAACAAATTTCCAAGATTTTATAATTGCATGTCTTCATCAGCTGCTCGGCAGTTTCATCACAACTTCAGCTGGGGGTCGTAAAGTGCAAACCATCTCCTTCGTCTTCCCAAAATAAACCTGTAACAGAACTGTGATTTGTAAGGAGACCAAATAATTCCACCCCGACATTCTCAAGGCGATGCAAATGTGAGAAGGTCCTACTGACATTGCTGGCAAACTATTCTTTTTTATTTTTCCTTCAATTCTAAAAAATGATTTAGGGGCATGAAGGACGCAAGGGATTGAAAAGCTTCGGTTTAGAAATTGATAATAGAGGCCACTTACCTGATCTAGTGAGTTCCTGAGCTTGCCCTCCATTTCTTCAATCATCCTTCCCATGTTACAAAGATGGCCATCTGCAACCACGAGGTCCATGTTCATCTACAAAAGAAAGAAGGGAATGTCAAATACTAAATTCAATCAAACGCTAACACGTTTGCAAATGCGCCTCCATGTGAATAACTGTATTCCAGCCCTGATGTAATCATATCCATGTTCACACTATAACAGAATGCCACGTTGCTACTATACCACAAGCAAGATATGAACGCCATAAATTCTTGTAGAAGGAAGAGCAGACAATTGCTATCTGACTGTAGCTTTCTTAATGAATTTTATCATGTTTTTGATCTTCCTTTGCATTTTCCATGAATCATGAACACAATTTGGAAATACAGGACTTTGTTTTCATTCAAATTAAATTGGTAAGAATATAATGACTCAACCATTTAAATATGAAGTTTCGCTCAACGAGCAAAATAAATATTCATTAATTAGGATTCATGAACAAAAAGCATTTTTCAAACTTATTTTCGGAATTCTCCATAAGAAGTTAGGAATTAAGGCAAGAGATGCTTCTTGTGACAGGTAAAGGGGCAAAACAAATATCCATTAATCACTTGATTTTAAATGGATAAAATGTCAATTGGGAGACAGAAGATCTGATACCTGTCTTCTAATAGATCCTGATAGGTTGAATGTGCCAGTTGACTCATTATTTGTAGTCAAAGACAGCATAACAGTACTGGTTAAACAATAATGCGCTATTCCTTCCTCTTCAGGTCCAACCTACACACAAATTAAAGTTGCAGCAATGATAGAGTCCTGATCACTAAACTTGTATAGAAAAAGCAAGAAGTGCTACACAATCCTATTCATTTTTATGATATATCTCGCAAACAAGTTTGCTGGGAGAAAAGTGGTTGAAAAACCCTTTCAAAATAACCAACAAAATAGATCGTACATTTTTGTTCCCGTAATTCATGTGCAGAAAAAAGAGCGTTCATAAAGAAAATTGAGGGGGGAGGAAGAAAGATTTCATCTTGTCAATTTGAGGGGAAAGGAAGAAGATTTTATCTTGTCAAGACTGTGATCTCCAGCCAGAGCTTACCTCAATAACATGAATCGCATCCCATGCTCCCTCCTGCAGATAACCCCTTCTGCCATGTCCTGTCTTTGAGCCATCTTTTACAAATGAAGATAATAGCAGTCCACTCAGAGCAATGACACTCATGTATTGTGCGAGCTAATTTATTTAGAAAATATCTCTCACCTTTCTTTATCAAAAAGCAGGCAACAAAACCTTCATTATTGTCATCTTCCCACAAGTAAACAGAAGAGATCCCGCCTTCATAATACCTACCAACTAACTAGTTGATCAGACTGATATCCCTTATTTCAGCTTTATTAAATGACAGCAGCAGAGAAAAAAGTTTTCAACAAAGAAGAGGCACCATTTGAAATTATATTTAATAGTGTCGAAGACTGGTTTTATTTATTCTAAGAACACAAAGCAAAAAAAAAGCAACAGGCTGACAAGGGTATATTGGCATTCCTATAATAAACTGAAATCCTTATGAAAAGTACGGCCAGAAAGTTAGAAAAAAAAAAAAGAGTCAATTAGAAATGAAATATTTAGCAGTTTTTCCATACCAAAATGGTTACTGAAAGTAAAACTTGACTCAAAGATGAGGTAAGTAAAGGACCTCACTGGTCACGATAAACGGCAAAGACTTCATTTGCTTCAATTTCAAGTTTCCTCAACTCCGTAGATGGATAAGGTGCATCTTCCAGAGGTGGATAATATTTATTTGACCAAGGTGATCTACAGGATGGAAAAGAAAAACAAACACAGTTAAAGGCTGAATTATACTAGAGAAAAGCAAGTGCATATCTGCATAGAAGATCGATATTGTGAACTCAAATTACAGTCCTGGACAATATAAAAACATTAGCACTGCAACTCTCCTTGGAAGTTATAGCACAGATTCTATTATTTAGCATGAAATCAATGAAAAATGTATATAATTATAATCATATATACGAATGAACATGCAGAGTATTGTAAGCCATAGAACATATATACACAGAAAGACATGGCCATGCAGAGCATTAGGGACCACAAACATCAATATAATTGCAAATTCTATAAGCATATGTACAAGCTCATGGAAGATAAATAGACCATTTTCCTGGCATATTACATATTACACTATGAATTTAATATGCTATAACCATACCCACACAAAAATGACATAGTAAAGTTCTTACCTGTATGAATCAGCATCTCTATTGTACTCGCACAATATGAACTCCTTTCCACTGTCTAGATCAGCTAAGACCTGCTCAATGGAAAAATTTTATGACTTAAAAACATATCTTTTGACATCAAATAAAAACATTCAAAAGAAAATCATGCAATATCTATCGACAATGAAGACTCTGTTATCTACTACAAAACCCAACACCATATTACAAACGCCATAAATTAAATCTCAATTCCGATTACAAAAGAAACTGTTCATTATTGCTATCTTTCATATTTCAGAAAGCCATTGGCTTACATTGCTACGAGAAAGAATACCACAGGTCCACATCAGAAAGTAAATCGCTCATAAAAAAGAAATGAATAAAACTGAAACGCAGAAACATGTTACTGTTCAAAATTAAAACAAAATCAAATTGGAGGTTTCTGTCCTCAATATTCCCTAGGAATTAAACCTGCTACACCAATTCAAAGGCCGAATACAAGCTGCGAAATGCACAGATACTGTTCAGAAAAATTAAAATCCTAAAACAAGCATGCAGAAGCTGAAAATCTCACTAAATAATGGCCTCAATAGAAGTATATACATTAAAATATTTTTTATTTTTTTTCAAAAAGTAGGCGAACTTGTTAAGAAACGCAACTGCATTTTTCCACACGCTTTCCTCCATTTCCTCACAAAGAAATTCACCAAACCCTAACATCATGAAACAGATAAATAAAAAAAAAATGGCCGAGACAAAGTAATCAAATACACAACCAGCAGAAAATAACATACCAGAATCCCCAAAAACAACAGAAAGAAGCAGAAATTAAATTCCGATTAATTTTATATAGAAAGAAAGTGAGAAAACCTGAAGCGGCTGATCGACTTGGGAGAGGAGATCGGAAGAGTGGTGAGGGAGAAGACTGAGAAGAGCGGAGAGAGCGGTCTCCGTTTGCTTTGGATGTATTCTTCTCATCAATCCCATGGCTGCCTCCATGACTTTTCCTTTTGTTTCCTTTGCTTTGTGTTTGTTTGGGAGGTTAAAAAAACAAAAACAGACAACCAAAAAAGAATAATAAAAAAAAAAAAAAAGAGAGGGCGGAATAAGAAATCTCTTCCCTTCCAAAAACCAAAAAGGAAGAAAGAGGCGCGTTTGTTTGATCCGAGTTTCCGTCGCGGGAACCACTCCTGTGTTTATCAAGCCCACCCTTCCCATTCCGATTTCCAATTATTTCTATTTTTCCCTTCAATTTTTACATGAAAAATATATATTTAATAAAGTTCGTACTATGTAGCATTACATTTATATTTTTTCAAAAAAAATGATAAAATAATTATTTATATTTAAGTTAGGACCGTTTCAATAATTTATGTGACTCTAGACAAGAATTAAATATGTGTCTTTTAATATTATAAATAAAATTTTTAAAATTATTCAAAATTTACTTTTTTCGCTTTTAGATACGCAAAATTACTAATTAAAATTTTATACTAAGTTTACAAAATAATTTTTTTTAAAGAGACAATATAACTGAATTACTGAAATAGATGAATTATACAAGATTAAAAAGGGAAAAGTGTGAAAAAGAAAGATAAAAAAAGGGAATTCTTTGATTTATTTGTGCAAGTTGAGAAATAAATTATTCAAAGAGAAAAGGAGGGGCAATAAAAAATTCATTTAAGGTTTAATTTTACTCTATAAAGTCAAAGACTAACGAATAAAAGTTAATAACAAGCCGTGTAAATTTTGGAACTTTAAATTTGATAATTAGCCGTTGAGGGCCCAAATTAACCGCTTGACTTTCTCTTTTTTGGGATACAATCTAGCAGGAATTCCTTTTTTTTTTTTTTTTTTTGTTTAAATAAAATCAAACTTTTCTTTATATAATTATTAATCTAACAAAATTTGAGGTCCTAAAATCCTTTGTTTTTTTTTAATTAAAAGATTGAGATAAAAAAATCAACAATTCTTTCTTTTATATATCTTGATAGTTATATTATGGATTCTGGTCAATGTATTATTATTGACTAAGTGTCTCTCACATGTATAAGTGGCTGTGACAGTTTTATAAATAAAATAAATTTATATAATAACTAAATATATTGTGACAATTTTGTAAATATTTATCATCTGTTATAGGTATATTTATTATAAAACTGTAAGTTTATTACGAATAAAGTAAAAGTTGATTAGTTTATTAATAAAAGTTCATTTTGTATAAAACTTTAGGTTCATTTTCAGTCAACTATATCTTATAAATTGTAGGTTCATTAGTTACAAATAAAAGGTTCATTAATAATAAAATAAAAATTTATTACTTAAAATCCTAAATTCATTAGGAATAAAATAAAACTTCATTAGTTTATTAATAAATATTCATTAGTTTATTAGTAAAAGTTTATTTCATTTATTTATATATTTAATTTAATGAATATTATATTTTTTCTGTTACTGTAGGTATAAATCTATTAAATCCTCTCGATGAAGATGTATTGTGTATTCATATTTTCTTTAATTTTTTGTCATAATAAACTAATAAATCTTTACTTTATTCGCAATAAATATTTTTCAATAAAATAATGAACATTTCTCAATAAACAGATCAATATTTACAAAATTGTTATTATATATTTGATAGCTATATAATTTTATTTTATTTATAAAATTGTCACCACCTCTTATACGTGTGATAGATATTTGGTTCATAATGCTCCATGAACCTAAGTCCATAATATAATTTGCTGATATAACTAATACTCTAACAAATTTAAAGACTCCAAAACTTGTATAATTAATGAAAGAAAAAAATAATTGGGGACTCTTAAAAATTGGGAGCCCTAGGCACAAGCCTTAGAAGCTTACCCCTTAAGCCGGGGCTGATTTGATTTCATCAATAAAAATAATTTACATTTAATATTTGTAAACTACTTTTTCTATATATATGCCATGTTTTTTATATCACAAATATTCTTAGTCAATTAATTATACTCATACTGGATAAAATATTAATGACAATAAAATACTTTCTCATGAGATTAAGTTGAAAAAAAACACACATCATTTCATATATATATATATATATATATATATATATTTGGTATATACTGCATTTGAGGAAAAAAAATATTTTTTTGTAAAAAAAATTAATTTCAATTTCTTAAATTTTTATAATTATTTTTTGAAAATATATATATATATATATATATATATATTATGAACATATTTAAAGAAAGTAATTTATAAAAAAATTAAAATAAATCAGTTAAATTAAAAAAAAATTATTTTTTATTTGACAACCAAACACAATTCCAAATACTATATAATAAATTTGAATAGATGGTGATGGTTGTGATCATCGTGAGTTGATGCAACAGAGATCCCCACTTATAAATTTATATCCTTCTAAGTTTTACTCATTTATTTATTGAAGTATTATTATTTTTTATTTATGGTGGGTCACAATATGATGGTAATCATTTGCATGGCAGATAATTATAACAAGGTTGAGTGGTGGTGAGGTGTAGTGCATGTTACCAAGGGGACCTTTTGTTTTTCTTGAGGTCTTCCCTTTTTAACTCTCCAGCTGTCACAGACAATGAGATCGAGGAGTTGATTTCAATTGAAGGCACAACAATTTCAAATACGCCATCAACATCATTATCATTGTTCTTATTTTTTTTTGGAGTTTTCCATTCCTAACATGGTCCTACTGGAGTTGATACAATGATTCAACCAGTTAGCTTATATTTGTATTTTTCTTCTGAGAATAAGTTGAAAAAAAAAACTTATATTTTTATTAAGTTTTTAATTTTTTATTTACTCAAATTAAATCCTTATAATTTGTAAATATGTAAATAAATATTTTTTTCTAGAAATATATTTATAAAAACAGTCTATAAAAAAATTTAAAAAATCAGTTAATTAGATAAAAAAATTCAAAATATGTTTTTTTTGTGTACTCAACAGTAATCTCAAACACCTACTTAATAATTAAAATTTAAAAATCATAAATGGATGATAACCATAACAGAAAAAAGAAAGCAGCATTTCCAGTGATATTGATCATCAAGAAGTACGGAGCACAATTCCACGGGAGTTGTATTGATAAAAGAATGCAGCCTCCGGTTGATTAGTTAGCAGGCTCTTGACTTCATACTTTCCAGTTTGGCGCGTCGTTCTTCGTATGATGCTGGTACAGAGTTCAAGCATTAACAAGTTAAATATAGAAACTTTGATATCAAATATTGAATCTAGATACTGAAGGTTGGACAGACAATAGAAGACGATATTGTGGCATGTTTTGCACACCAAAAGATTCCATGGGAAATGTAATCCTAATCCTAGATTGATGTTTTGAAATTCCAATATTTTCTTTTTGATATGTTCATATAATAAAAATATTGAAATCATGAGTATTTTTGGAAATAAAAAATGTTTTATTTAAATCATGTAAATAATTTCAAATACCAATAAATTTGAAATATTAAAAATCTTTATGCAGGAATTCGAATTTTATTCTCAAATATTTTAGCTACCAAACTCAAATTTGGAAAGGAAATCCCATTCCTATTGCAAGATGAGGTACACCAAACGTTCCCTTTAGAAGATTGTGAGATTTGCAAGTTGATAACCAACATACATAGAATTCCTACTATTTCTCTCAGAAAACATGGATTAATATGCTCGCAATCAGCCAAGTAACAAAGCAAATAATTTTTTTTAAAATAAAAGAAATTATAGAATAACTAATTCCTGTAGAACTTCTTCCAGTTTTGATAACAGTATTGCCGTGGGTTGCATACAGAAGTGGTTCAGTAAGCTCTTAAATATGCATGAACAATAATTGAAAACCCTTCAGTATCAACCCGAAAAGATATGCAATGTTCTATAAATGATGGATAAGAGAGTAGTGAAATACAAGAATACAGAATGCATAACATGAAATACTCTAATATCAAGCATCTAAACTAATCTTACTAGCTCTTTTTCTTTCTAAGTTGGAAATTTCATGAACAGGCCATTCATTTATAAAAAAGTCAAATAATATTTAGGTTTAGGACTTACGCTCAGTTGGCCTCAACAGGAGAGGAACATGAGGGGCTTTCTTCTTGATATTTTTGTCACTCAATAAGCTCCTATCTGAGATACCAGAAATTTTGTAACACTAATCAACCAAAGCAAAGCCATGAAAATTTTCATAAGAGACGAGTATAGAATTGTCTTGTGCACCATTTGGCGAAGGCAAACAACTGAGTAGAGCCTCAAGAAAAATAGCAGCTTGGAGTTGGTATAATTCACATTCGTTCTCCAAGTGTGCGCACAGAGCTTGACCAGCATCTACAGCAAATTTCATGAGTAAAGAATAATTCCGAATGTTCCATTTCAAATTGAAAAACAGTTCAGCTTAAACAATAATTCATATTTACAAGCGAAAAAACCCACCATACAGTACCATTTCATGCACACGGAGAATAATTTATCATATGAGATGTGTATTGTGGTGCAACTTTTCTCTAAAGTTAAACGAGATACACATTCACATGAGAAAGCCACATTTTATATGCTTATGCTGAGCAATCCTATGATGAATCAAAGTTCAAAATATAACAATGACAAAAAAAAGGTGCTAACTAATTTATTGTCATGTTCCTAGTACCTGATGAACATGTAAAGAGAAGGCCATCAAATTCACAGGTATGAAGAACCAATGGAATTTCTGGAGCCATGGGATACTGGGGTTTCCTTGGTGTCTTATCAGTATCAAGCAATGCGTCTATCACCTGTGCATTTGAGTGGGGAAAGAAATCACTTCTTTTGATGTCACACAATCAAGTCTTCATGAAGTTGAATATGTGCATTGTGCAATGTAGCCATTCTATGAAAATGTCTTAATGATGCATCTGCGAATTTGTAAGCCAATTCTAAATAACTTTTTTTTTTACATCTCCTAATTAAAAAGCATTTTAACCTGAGCAATTTCCTCAAATTTGTGAAAAGAAGTAGGATTGTTAACTATTTTGCAATTCTAGCTCACCTAGAGGATCATCATGCTTACTATTGTATAGATAGGATAAGAACAAGCAGGAAGTCTTTCCTCCAAAATGGTCCTCACCTCAAACTTGTGATGAAAGAGCTATCATGCATGTAATAACTTCTGCATGTGGTGGGAAAATCATAACACTATAAGAAGTATTTGAACAAATAAGATGAAGCTCATTGAAGATCGTCAATGCTTTCATGCATGAGTACAAGCTTGTAATGCTGGAGCACTGCACATTTCATGTCATTATTTATCAGCAGTTTGCTTATAGCTACTCTACATGTGTGAATGGTGTCTCAGAAGTCATATTTTAGTTCTCAATGGACACATCCAAAGAAAACGTAAATTAAAGGCTACATGCCATACTTATGCCTGCAGAATTCCTATATTAAAGAGTTGAATTATCAAAATATTAGCATGAGGACATCTGGTGCGCACATCAGGGGATTCAAGACCTTGGCCGATCATAAATATCACTGCGACCATACAGCGGACTTGGTGCCATAGGAATGCACTACCTCTTATTTTTATAGCACATAGTTGATTGCCTCTGTACCTGTTGATGAAATAAAACTCCAGTTGCATAAATTCGAAAAACAAATTTCACAAAAAGGTAATCTGAATTGGCAATACATGACTATTTACACCAAATCAAGTTGGTCCATACATAGTTCTGCTCATTGAATACTTAGTTTCCTCATCACCATCCAAAATCCAACTATCACCATTGCAACAATACAGGACCAGTTATTCAATTTACAGTATATAGTGCCAAATACTCCCCCTTTTCTTTTTTTTTTTTTCCAATTTTGCTTAATGCCCGCACCTCTGCTTCTTCCAACTTTAGAATAAAAAGAACTGACACATGCCAAAACCAATCAACAGTGATTTGATTGATGATAAACAAAGAGAGAAATCCTGGTTCAATTATACACCTAAATGACAGAAAAAAAATGAGTCTGATTCATAGTGATCATTTATCAAAGAATGACTCTAATTCATTAAATGACTGAACAACCAGGAGCAATTTGTTTATTTTATTGATTAGCAAATAGTGTTTCTTGCATATTCCTTTAATGAAATTTAAATTTAATAAAATCATAATTAGACTAATTAATTCAGAAAAAAAATATTAACTCTTCCTTTCCATAGAAGAGTTGAGAAGCACTTGCTTTATGGCATTCTCGATCTATCTATACGTGAGTTATACCCCCACTCCAGGATGATTTTATAAGTGGAATTTCAGTATTTGGCCCAGAAAGAAAAAAGAATTTAAAGGGAAAAAGATAACTCTTAGATAGAGCCCTCGCATAGCAAGAATATATCTTAGAGCCTTCATAACAATTTACAGCTTTAGAAAGAACCCAACGACTGATAGTTTTTGTTTTACACCTATGAACATGATGTTTCATATTAATATTAGAGGCACTCACACAAGTTACCTACAAGGACCATGCCTTCTTGCACCAAATGACAACAACAATAAAACTTATTGAGAATTGACCAAGTCTGATACCTCACATCACAAGGAGAAATTTCAAATGAGGTTATATGCCTCATGTAATTATGCACATTTACTGCATCCATCTTACAGAAGTTGCTGAAGTTGTGCTCCCCAATAAATTTCCCACCTGCACTCTCCATATCCTGGTGAAACACAGAACTATAAAAGAGTTATTGGCCCTGGTGCCTGGTGGTACTTAACTTATAGAAACATATTTGTCTAATGTAATAAACTTCATGGTAAAAGGAGCAGCATACCAATAGATTCAAATTGTCACTCCAAAAGAAATATTTATACTCCCTATTCAGACAGCTAAACCTGTTCCATAATCAAAACAACTGATTAATCTAACACATAAGAAACTGCTTTAGAAACTTGAAAGAAAGACAGTATTGGAGCCAATTAGAAGAACCTTGCACTAAAATCATTTGGAACAGGACACCAGCCTACTATTCGAATATCATTTGGAAGGACTCGATTTAAAACCTTCACGTAATCAATTTCTCCTGATGGAAAAGCAAAAGAAAAAATAAATAAATATAGATCAAGTTAAACAATCAGATAGCAAGGGTGTTGTTTAGTACTTGAATTTTTACTAATTCAATTCATTCATTTATGAAAATCACTATAATATTTGGTTATCATCAGATTTTTATAAAATTAATTATCTGAAAATCTGTTTTGAGTTGTGCCAGGGTGCTCAAGCTGAGTTTAGAGATGGCTGAATCAATTCATCAAAGTAACTAAGACGACTTAGAATCAGGTTTGGTTAAGCTCAGTTCAGTTAGCATTTTAATGGGCTGAACTCAAGCTGAGGAGGAAGCATGGTTCATTGTCTGCCCCTACTGACAGCCAATAGAATTATAGAGGCACAATATGTAGAATAAAGTGAAGTGATAGTTCCTTTCCTTTCATTTTCCTTTTATTATTTTATTTTTGTTATCTCTATCAGATTGATAACTCCTCTGAAAGGATTGCTCAAACAGCAAAACAAAGCTCAAGTATTATAGATTTTCCCTGTTATGCTTGCCTAAGTTAGACTTGGTTTTTTAACTGAATAAGAGATTAAGAGTCATAACATACTTTCAAAGGCTAACTGAATAAGAGGCATAATTTCTGCAGTTATTTTGTTCCTTTTATAGCATAACTAGTAATTCGAAATAGAGGAATGTATAATGGAATTTTTAAGATATGACAACAAATTAATTGCCACATTAAATGATAGTTGTTACTGGTAAGGATGACTGAATTATCATCAACCTATTTGTCATTACATGAAGCTCAGATTTCCTTCTAAGAGTTTCCAAAAAGGATAATGTGGCTGACCATTATGATCTTGTGACATAATTTCCATCAAGTCATTGTTGATTGCATCAATGTCCTTAAGTTTGGATCGTAAAAACAAAGCAATCACCTGCAGTAGACATTTGCATGAAATCAATTTTCAAAATGTTTTCTTCATTTTTTGACAGGGTTGTTAGTTAATCATCACCAACTAACTGAACACATAAACTTTAACAAAGAGTATGAAGCAGAAAGTTTTAACATAAAACCTTAATTGAAAGGAATAAGTTAGGATCATCAATTTCTTTCCCTGAGATTTCAAAGTTATAGACACGCTCTGCCATGCAATTGGTATTATAATCAATTATTTGCTTAAAAAGCAGATGGATAGGTAAATGTGGCCAACAAAATATCAAAGATGACATTGTTGTGATTATAAACATACTCTTATGTGCAATTGGAAGTGGGAATGTTTTCTTAGTGGCATGACATCCTCAAGCACAACATAACAACACCTCAAGCAATGAGTACACACACCTTCTTTAATGCATTGCAATTATTTTAAAAGCAAAAGAACTTATCAACGGGTAAACCTAATGCATACTTATGCTTACTTGCCCAACAGCAGAAACACCTTTGTCTGTTCTACCACATCTAGAGTACTTTGCCTCCCTCTTGTCACCAATTAAAAGCTTCGTTCTTTCAAGAGCTTTGAAAATTTCAGACTGCAAGAATTCACATTGTAGAAAAATTTCAGTGGCTGAAAGAGCATATTATTCAGCGAAAATTACTTTATAAACCCATCATGTTTGCAAATTCAACCATAAAAGAAGCAATATCAGCTATTGAGCCAAGAGAACACTATAAAAAAAATCACACCTCAACAGTTGGATCCATCTGTCCCTCTGAAGCGAATCCATAAAACCTGTAATAAAACACATATCATTACAAATTCTTCCTTGTCAACTAGCAGTGCGAAGACTGTTTAGATTCTTCTAAGTTATAAACAAAATGATGCCAGGGGAAAAGTTGAATGATTTTGAAAACAAAAAAAACAACTTCAAGGCACAGATGAGAAATATTACTCTTACTCAAATAAAGACAAAACCCTACCCAGTCTACAACTTTTAGTATAAATATAACGGGGTAGAATATATTTTCAAATATTATACATATAACCAATTGCAAGTTGTTATTGACACCCACTCAGGTCCATTTGTCAAAAAAGTGACAGAAGAAGTTAACAGAGGATATAAAACTACCTTAAAAAGCATACTATGAACAATTCAATCTAGAAATGAAGCTTGAATAAGAACCACCTTTGACCAAAATACATGACTTTCAGAGCAATGTATCTCCTCAAATGTTGATTTATTGTCCTTGTCTTACTGCCTGCACCCAAAGCTAATGACTTTTAAAAAACCAATTGTAGAAAAAACCGCAAGGCAACATAAGAAATTAAAACAGACAACAAAATTAGTAAGCTCTACAATATAATGTGATTTTAAAGGATTTCTTAACACAAATAAATAGACCGAAAAAGTCACCTGAAATTTTTTCTACTGATTTCTTTTTGGTGGTCTTATCCCCTCCAGGATTTAGTTCACCATTCTGGACCGAAATTTTGCTAAATTGTACAGTAGATCGATCAAGCTTCTCCTCAGCCTGCATCAAGATCATATAACACAGTAATAACGGCAAACTGAAAGAAATCAATGCGAAAGAAAGTAAATGGCTCTATGTCAATGAAATACAAACAAACTAACCTCATTGCAACTACAATTAGAGAGTCTAGAGGACAATTTGGCATTTTCAGCCTCCAATTCCTAATAAAAGTGCATGACATCAGCAAAGGAAACCAGAAGAAACAAAAAATTAGCAGAGATAATGGGAGCAGTCTCTTGCTTTTAGAAGTAAATATATAAAGAGCAGAGAGTACCTTGATTCTGTTTTGAAGAGACACTATCTGAGATTTTAAATGGATCACCTCTTCTTCTTCTCCTCCTCCTTCAGACATGCTTGATTGATTTTACTGACAGTCACCTTCGGTTGTGAAGTGTGTTGAAGTGCAGCCGCTGCAGCGCTCGGCCCTCAGTTATGCACCGAAGAAGAGGAAAGGCCGCTCTGCTCTTGTCGGATTGTAGTCATCTATACGATGACGTTTTGAATCGATTTTAATCTAAATTTATTTGTTTTTGTTTTTGCCCCTTTTTCTTTCTTTTCTAATTACGGAAACATTTGTTTAATTGTTTAAAGAAAAGGGGCAGAAGATCAAAAGAACATATATAAAGTTTGAAGCAGCATTTTATTATTATAATTATTATTAAAAAAAAAAGTATCACAAACACAAAAGAGCAATAAACTTCATTTATAACTACAGAATTTTATTTTTATTATAGTAAATTTTTTCATTATAAAAAAATTACTTAACAATATTTTTATTTTATTAAAATTATTTTTAACAAATTTTTAAATATGAATTACCAAAAATTTAATACGTTAGTTAGTTGACATGTTATTAAAATTCTAACATAAATAATTTTAATAAAATAAAAATATAATTAAATAATTTTTTTTAAAATAAAAAAAATGTAATTTTAATGCAATAAAAATAAAATTTAATAATAAAAAATGAAATTAACACAAAAAGTAAAGCGGGATGATCAAATATTATTTTTCAATTTTGTGGAATAATATTTATATTTTTCGTTAATAATTCGGTTATTAGACCAACGATTTTGGCGGGCAAAATTTTCCCGTTTCAAGAGGCACATTACGAGTCTTAGATCCGAGATGAGTGCTATTAAATCCTCAACTTCAATTCCCTTTTTTATCAATTCTTACTCTGTTTCACCATCCAAATTTTTTTTTTCCCTCTTCCCAGCGTTCACATCAATAATACTGCGAGTTAAATCCAATTATTATTATCAAACCCAACAAAGCTACGTCGCCATTTTCTAATCGCCGGCGCGCACTGTTGCTCTGGCGAATTTGATGTAAGAATTCTTCCCGTGTTGGTGCTTTCGAATACTTTGATTTTATTTTTTGATTACCCAATAAAGAAATTTGGAGTTCATTCATTAGATAGTTTTAGCTTTCAACTGTTTTTGTACGAGTTTATCCACATTTTGAGACGCCAAAGGTTGACAGTTTCGTTGGTCTCCATCTATAATTTGCTTCAACTGTATACTTCTTCATGCAGGTTTTTCTTACGGGAAAATAAAGAATTTTGCTCGGGTTGATAAACAAATAGATCGTACGCAGTTCGAGTAGTTCTTTTTTATTTTTTAATATATGCAATTAATGTCAATTTTAAAATTTTGATGCAGAAATTCTTAATTTTGTTTTCTAAATCTTAAAGGCCACTACGACAAGAATTTACTCAGGGTCACGAGATTTATATTCAAAAACCATGGTATTGCCGAGCATATGATGAAAAACAAAGGAATTTACGGGCTAGAATTGCTGATTATTTTAGAAACATTAGTTCTCACAGATTGATCTTGCACAAAATTGCCTCTTTAAAGTGGTGATTGGTCTGTGGAGTAAAGAATTTGAAGGTGATGGAGTTCGGTGATGGTTTTGCGTCAAATGAGAATCAAGAGCCTGTACAATCTACTACAGAGCCTAAAGTTTCTTTACCCATTTCTCATCCATTGAAGATCTTAGCAAATTCAAGGTCTCCAAAGTCCCCCAAGTCTCCAAAGCGGCTAGGAAAACTAGGCCCAAGTAAAGGAAGTCCGACGAAGTTTGATAGGCATTCACATTCTCCAATAGACGGTCACCCTAAGAAAGGCAAGAGTATTTGCTTTTTAAAGATTGGTATTAAAAATTTGAGTATTATCTGACATATATATGCAGGATTTCCCAAATATAGAAGTTTGTGGTTTTACAGCTACCTCCTATAAAATGAGTTGATAGAATTGCTTGAGCATGTTTTTTTCTCTCTTAGCCTCATTTGCTTGCATGTATGTTGGATTGAATGGATCTTGACAATTGATAACTGACAACAGATATGTTCTTTTTAGAGAAAAACAGTATGCATATGTTTTCTTGTATTAGTTAATATATTTTTTATTAAGATTCTCAATGTTTGCATATAGGTAACTATAGGTCAATCTTATGGTAATCATTTTTTTTCTTGCAGGTGGTTCAGGTGGTAAAGGTACATGGGGAGGAGTACTCGATACAGATGACAATAACTCTCTTGATCCCAATGACCCAAACTATGATAGCAGTGAGGTACTTATTTAACAATCTCATTTTTCATCAATTTCATTTCCTAAGTTAATAGCATAGCAAAAGAGGCTAAAGTATTTGAATATTTGTATTCTTTTACTTTGGTGCTAAGTTCAAAGGCTTATTGGTTGTAGGAATATGACCATAGAATCACGAGAAAAATGACAGTAAGCATTGAGTACAAGAAGAAGGTCACTATAATAGTGGAGGAGTACTTCGCAAATGACGATGTTGTGTCAACAGCCAATGAATTGAGAGATCTTGGAATGCCTGGCTATAACTATTATTTTGTGAAGAAGCTTGTCTCATTAGCTATGGATAGGCATGATAAAGAGAAGGAATTGGCAGCTGTCCTTTTGTCTGCTCTTTATGCTGACATAATTGATCCTTCACAAGTTTACAAAGGGTTTAGTAAATTGGTGGAGTGTGCTGATGACTTAATTGTAGATATACCTGATGCGATTGATGTTCTTGCATTGTTCATAGCTAGGGCTGTGGTTGATGACATATTGCCACCTGCATTTCTGAAAAAACAAATGGCTTCTTTACCTGCAGATTCCAAGGGGGTTGAAGTGTTAAAGAGAGCCGAAAAGGGCTATCTAGCAGCCCCTCTTCATGCAGAAATTATTGAGCGTCGGTGGGGGGTTAGTAAGAACAAAACAGTTGAGGATGTGAAGGCTCAGATAAACAATTTGCTGCTCGAGTATGTAGTGAGCGGTGATAAGAAAGAGGCTAGCAGATGCATCAAGGATTTGCAAGTTCCTTTCTTTCATCATGAAATAATTAAACGGGCTATTATAATGGCAATGGAGAAACAACAAGCTGAAGGCCTGCTACTAGATTTGCTGAAGGATGCCGCTGAAGAAGGTTTGATTAATACAAGCCAAATAACAAAAGGATTCAGCCGGATGATAGATGCTGTGGATGACTTGTCACTTGACATCCCAAATGCACAAGAGAAATTGCAGTCTTTAATCTCCAAAGCTGCATCAGAGGGGTGGTTGTGTGCTTCATCATTGAAGTCGCTCTCTTTACCACCGGAAAAACAACCTTTAGAAGATAGTGCAACCAAAATCTTCAAGACAAAGGCTCAATCTATTATTCAAGAATATTTCTTGTCTGGTGATATTTCAGAGGTCAGTAGCTGTCTTGAATCAGAGAACAGTTGTAGCTCTACCGAATTGAATGCTATCTTTGTTAAAAGGTTGATTACTCTTGCAATGGATAGGAAAAATAGGGAGAAGGAAATGGCTTCTGTTCTGCTGTCATCTTTGTGTTTCCCAGCAGATGATGTTGTGAATGGGTTTGTTATGTTAATAGAATCAGCAGATGACACTGCCCTTGATAATCCAGTAGTTGTTGAGGATCTTGCAATGTTTTTAGCTAGAGCAGTGGTGGATGAAGTATTACCCCCACAACACTTGGAGGAAATTGCAAGCCAGTTTTTGGGACTGGAATCCATTGGAAGCAAGGTCCTTCAAATGGCGAAATCATTGCTCAAGGCTCGACTTTCAGGGGAGCGAATTCTTAGATGTTGGGGTGGTGCAGGAAGCAGCAGGACTGGATGGGCAGTTGAGGATGTCAAAGATAAAATTGGCAAGTTGCTAGAAGAGTTCGAGTGTGGAGGAGATGTTAGGGAAGCTTGCCACTGCATTAAGGAATTAGGAATGCCATTTTTTCACCATGAGGTTGTTAAAAAAGCATTGGTAGCAATCATTGAGAAGAAGAATGACAGATTGTGGGGATTACTTGATGAGAGTTTCAGTTCAGGGCTCATAACCTTGTACCAGATAACGAAAGGTTTTGGTAGGGTAGCAGAATCTCTTGATGACTTGGCTCTTGACGTCCCTGATGCTGAGAAACAATTCATACATTATATTGAGAAAGCCAAGCTTGTAGGATGGTTGGAAACCTCATTTTGTTTCAACAAACCAGGACAATCTGCGGAGAATAGCCAACGTCTATAACGATGGGTAAGCTTTATAATACATTTTCTTTTTCTCTATTCAAGCTACACAATAGGAGCTAGTTTTCGCCTGAATTGAACCTCTTGTTAGGGAGTTCTCGAGTACTTACAATTGCAGTATCCACTCTAGGACCAATTATATACTTTGCCAGATGCAGGTTAGCTTTGTGCATACACATATAAGTTGTGATCAGAATTCCTAACATCATATTTCAATCCCATTTACCTGGGAATACCCCGTCGGATTTTCTTTATTTCATTCCTGTCAGGATACATAACGGATGACAGTACTGACCAGTGAATCAAAGTATTCATATCTTGCATTCTTTATGAAATGGCAAATCTTGCGCTTGTTCATTTCTGATGAAGCAAATGAAAAGTGTCTGAGGAACTCGTCTCTAATTTTGTTCGGCAAATTCTCTCTGTATTACAGTAATCAGGAATTTTGTTGGCTTACTTAGTGTGCTTGGTGGAAGAGAAGATAAATAGTTGTAATTCCTTTATTTTTATTTTTCTTTGTTCTGAAAGAGATATATGAACGTAGTGGATGCTGTATTTTTATTTTCCTTTGCTCTGAAAGAGATATATGAACGTACTGGATGTTGTATTTTCATCTTAATCAATTGTACTCTCCATCATTTGTTAGTTTTTACTAAGATCAGATGTCATGGCATTTGGTTGTTTGGAAAAATTGTGATTATGAGCCATTTTGAGAGGGTAATTTGGGTGGGTTCCACAACTCGGTTTTGAGAGAAAGACTCGGATATGTGTTTCTTGACGTGAGAATTATGAATTAATGTATTCATATGCTCAAAATGGAGAATGTGTGAATAGAAATTAAAGCTCAAAGTAAGCTCATTGCTAAGGAGATATAAAGAGGAAAAGTGAAAATGAGAGTTGTTTGTCCCACATCATTAAAATGTAAAGTTGGACTTGTGTTTATATATTAAGATGCATTCTTATATAGGTAAAAAAGTAGTATGAAAGACTTTCTCTCGCACGCTCAGGTGCAGTGGGGTGCAAATTTATGGTTCGGGATAGGTCAATGCGCGATATGTGTATACGAATGTCGGCCCAAAATCTCATGGTTCAGACCAAGTCTAATTTTTATATTTTTATTTTTGGAAATTGAAGCAACACTCCCATGTGAATTCTACACACTTGTGTGGATTATGTTCCAAATTAATCTTTTAAGCTTCTTGTCTTTTAAAATTTCATTTTTTGATATTTCAAAGATTAATTTCACCATTATTTGAAAGTTACAAAGACATTATTGACAACCTTTAAAACAAATTAATTACAATTAATCTCTTGTCTTTTCCGTCTAGTATAAATATGAGTTTTGGCTTGTGTTGGAAAAATGTTATTGAGAGTTGAGTTTAGTTTTTGTGGGTAAAGTCTCTTTCTTCTCTTTTCTTCTTCTTTTCAAGTGATATAGAATGTGACAAATACTTAGTTCGCTGTAAGTAGGTGTTATGTGTTCAACAACTACTTGAAATCTCTTGTATTTTAAGAGACAAACGCCAATTATTCTAAATACTGGTAGTAAGAGGTGACATTGTATGAAACACATACCTCAGATTTGTTATTTATTTCACTTGTCGTTTTATTTGAATATTAAATTAACAATTTCTCCTATTGTTGCTTTCCTAACAGTTTTTATTCCAAAAAATCAACGAGTAGTTAGTGCCTGGATGGCAATTTTATTTTTCCTTCTTGCGTGCATATAGAAAAGCAAATATGTCTGCGTCAAGTATAAATTTAGAATAGTAAATAGCTAAAAATTGTTCAATTTTTCTGCCGATAAAATCTATCTTTCAGGTTAGAAACTCACAAGATTGATGACAATAATTTGGGTTAATTTAATTTATAATTGCTAAATTTTGCTCTTATTTCACTAAAAGTATATAAAAAAAATTTTGTCTAAAAAAATCACTAGATTTTGTTTTTGTTTCATTAAAATCACTTCCAAATAATTTCCAGTGATATATCAGTTGTTACGTCAGATTTTCATTAATATATCAGCTGACACGTTAGATTTTTGATTACTTATTTGAAAACTAACCGAAAACGACTTAACGATGAAAATATAATTTAGTAATTTTTGTGAGATAAAATAATTTTGTAATTTTACTGTAATAAAAGTAAAATTCAGTGACCATATATATAATTAATCATAATAATATGAAGTTCAAATACATATGGCATATAAACTAAAGAACAAAAAAATTATATAATATAAATTATAATTATTATATTATGCTAATAATTAATTCTCCTCCTTAGACTTCTATTTTTCAAATACTAATAAAGGTTAAACAATATCATTATAACTCTAAATTTTATTTATATGTTTTTTAATATATGACATGTAAAATAAAAGAAATGATAATTTATATTGATTAATACATATTAGATAGAAAAGAAGTATAAACATATAATTAATAATTTAAATAAATTCATTATACATCAAAAATAAATTTATTTTAATACATTTCACAAGAAAAAAGTATTATAAATGAATTTTTTTGTACATTTATTATAAAAATTAGATATTTAATTCATAAACTTGTGAGTCATGGCCATCACTTTAGAAAAAACATTTTCTAGAAAAAAATTTTATTATTAATTTTTTAAGTTTTAAAATTATTTAAAAAATAAGAAAATAAATATTTTTTTAAAAGCAGTTTAAAAAAATAGTTTGTATATTTAAAGAAATTATAAACCTATATATTTATTTTTACAGCAAAAGCAATCCCAAACCCATCGAAATTTACAGGTGGCATGCAGTATATATATGTACAGCACTGTATTTATGTGCCTCGGCCCTCGGCCTTTCAGTTAGTGAGGCCGGCTCGTCAAAGCTTAATGGAGACGGACAGCGAAATCAGAGAAATCGAAGAGACGAACCGAGACAGTAGCGAAACTCCACAAAATGATTCGAATCGGAATCCGAAACCGAAAACGGTGAGGACAAAGGTGCCGGAAGTGGAGATCCAGCTATACCGGCGCGGCAGGGGTCCGATTGAGGTATTCAAGTCGAGCTTGGGAGGGTGGGACCAGGATCAGCTTGAGGTTCGAGATATCCTCGACAAGTATGGGTTTAAATCAGTCTATGCTTTCAATCCTGGCTCTGGCCGTGGTGCCCCTATTAGGTTCAATCCCAGGAATGGAAGGTCTTTGCTTGGCTATAGAGATGGATCCCTGATTTACATTGATGGGGAACCAAAGGTAAAGACATTTCATAATTTTTCTTTTATTCACTTTCTGGTTTCTTATTTGATTGATGAGTAAGTGGAATTCGTATCTGTTTGCTTTATTGGTACTGAATTGTCGATGCCTGACCTCAATTCGTGCTAAGAGTGCAAAATTACCCTTGCCAAACTTTTTATTTTTATTTTTTGAAATTCTTCCTTTTTCAATAGGTTTTAAATTTACTTATCCACAACTAGTGTAGGTTCTTGTATACCCTTTGATTACTCTCCAGTGATGAAGGTTTTGCCAAATCAATTTTTAGCTCTTAAAAGGATAATGGCATTATTTTGCAGAATTTGATTAATGACAATTTGTATGCAGAATACACAAGAGGCATAAATAGTTCTTCCCTGTTTTACTTCTTCTTTAATCTGTTTACAATTGGCAATCAGTTCATGAATTTAAACATGTTTGCTTCTGATATTTTATTCAGATACACGCTCTTAAGAGGTTGTTACAGAAAAGTTTCACCTTTTTTTTTTTCTTCTCCCTTTCAAGTTTCAGCTAATGCTATGAATTTGTCACTTCACAATAGACTAGTAACAATATAAAACTTTTTGCTGAATTGCATGTTCTGTAGTTTAGAACAATTGGGAGATCTTAACCATGTGAACCGAGGTTGCACTTTGCTGTATTCCTTTTCAGTCTTGCATATATATAACTATGTGAACCGAGGTTGCACTTTGCTGTCTTCCTTTTCAGTCTTGCATATATATATATATATATATTTTTTTTTTTTTTTCTTTTTCCTTCCTGGAATCTCTAAACCAATTCAATACATGCTCAATAATGTGTGACAGAAGCTGTAAAACCTGTTGTCTTAATATGTTATCATGAACTCCCAATAAATATTTCTCTGATCTAGAAATTTTTGGTGCATTTGTCATGCCTGTCCAATTATTTCTGTCTTTAATTCTTCTTGTGTTCAGTTGAACTTTCTAATAATAATAGTATTCATTTGTGTAACAATATTGCAGAGGGCTTGCATTTGTTATAAATTGTTGTTCTTAGCTAGGAACAAATCCTCTGCATGGATTGAATCATTCTTGCCCAAATTGTGCTTTTTGCTGAAATTTATTTTAAGTTCTGTGTTAGATCTCATTGTTGTTTTTGCAATTGCATCATGACATTGCAGGATTCGTTGATGAAGCCAGTGACCAAGATCTTGTTCGGAGTAGCACTCATAACCCTTTTGATAACAATGGTGTTGAAGGAACCTCCAGAATGGATTAAAAAGTCCAACTTTTTTGGTGGAAGCTTTCCCCCTTGGATCCTTGCGTTGGCTGTTGTTGTTTTTACTCGCATGAGAAAGAGAACTAGGGATTTCTTCAAAAAGCAAGGCTGGTAAACATGTGCTGTTGTCTTTCATTTTGTTTCTCTCTCATTTTTGGTGGTGGTGCCTCAGTTGACCTTTTTGAAGTTTTGTGTGAAGCAACTGCAGTTGATGAAAATAGGTGCTATACAACATTTCCAGACACTAGGCAGCTTCCCTGATTGGTTTTATTGTATTTTTGTTGAGAATTTTATTATATCATAAATAGAATCAGAGGAAGTAAGGATCAAATATTCAAGTTTCCCACATTCAACAAATTTTTTTTTCATAGTCACAGACACGCACACATAGTTGAAAGCCGATAAGGAGGCAATCTGAAGAAACGAACAAATTAAAGGGGCCGCATATAGTTTAAGCGGCCTAGCATTTTCTAGTTTTGATATAGTGGGAAGAGAATTTATATGAAAACATGCATAGAGCTCAACATTTGTAATTAGTTCAAGCAGTAATGCCAAATTGATCTTATGTCAATATCATGATAGTTTTATCAAATTAATTAGATAAAATGTGTGTGTGTGTGTGTGAAAATGTTTAGGTGTGGAAGCGAAGGCTAATTGAAATTTGATTAAATTTTCAGACTAAAGTTGCATAACTTAGTCAATTGCAAGGAAGGCAAGTACAAATCATAGATTGATCCTGGTTCTCATTATATAATTACAATATGAAAAATGCATGTTTCGGTACAATTATTATTTATTGAATTTCTGAATTTTGTATTTATTCAAAATAAATCGTTTGTCGAAATTAAAGCCTATAACTTTGGTTTTAACTAAATTAAGCTTTTTCCAACTATGATTTTGTCAAAATCAGGCTCTTTAATTTCAATTTTTTTTATTAATTTTGATAAAATAAAACTGAAATATTTAATATGAACAAATAAAAGTTTAAGAAGTTAGGATTAAAATATGAGTTTTCCGTTAAAATTTACATGTTTCCAAACTAAAGAAAAAAATTTAATGATTTCTAAAGATAAAACCATTTTTAGAAAAATATATTAGTAAAAAGATAAAATATGTATAGAATGTGTAATTGCATTAATTATAATTAGAATAAGAAATGAAATTTAACTCTCTTAATAACCAAATTTACCTGGGTGAATTTTACCGATGGTAACCCAATTATATAATTCTTAACAATTTAGCACTTGAAAAATTATTTGTAATATAAAAATACCCAAATTATATAAATTGTAATAACTCAGTATGTCAAAAATTGTTTGTAATACAAAAATATCTCAACTTTTATTTTGTAACACAAAAGTACTTCAACTTTTATTTTGTAACTAAACAGTACTTCCGTTTTTAATTGTTAGTCTCCCTAACATAATTGTAATATGAAATATCCACATTAGATAAACTTTAATAAAAATAAAATTGGTTATAATATCCATATCAGATAAATTTCAACTTTGTTGACAGAGTATTACAACTAATTTTGTTTTTATTAAAATTTATTTGGATATTTCATGTCATACTTCTGTTAAAGAGATTAAGGAGGTGTTTGAAAGTGCTATTGAGTGTTCCAAAACTAGGTTTTAAATTTTTTTTATTTAATTGACTAATTTTTTTAAATTTTTTTTGATTTGTTTTTTTAAATCTGTTTCTGGAAAAAATATATATTTATTTATATTTATTAAAAATAGTTTTTAAAACTCAAAAAATTTAAAAATGTAAAACTTTTTTTCCGAAAAATATTTTTTCTAATAAATACTATTTAGTTACAAAATAAAAGTTAAAATACTTTTGTATTACAAATAATTTTTGAGATACTGAGTTATTACAATTTACATAATTTGGGTACTTTTATATTACAAATAATTTTTAAAGTACTGAATTGTTACAATTTATATAATCGAAATATCGTTGGTATAATTCATCCAATTTACCTTTAATGAGAATATTAGAACTTTATTTTTGCGCAACGGCTGTCCAATATTGCATCTAAAATTACCTTAGGGAATCAATATGGTTTCATTAAGGGACGGAATATTTTTCATTGTGTTGCATTGGCATCGAAGGGAATTAATATCTTTGATAAAAAAAATGCTATGGAGAGAATATGACCTTGAAAATTGATCTCCGAGAGTCTTTTGATACTTCTGATTGGAATTTCATTTTGTATATTCTTGAATCATTTGGCTTCTCTTTAAAGTTTTGGGAATGGATTTTAGGAATTTTCTCCACCGCTAGGCTGTCCATTATGCTGAACAGTAACATGCACGACTATTTCTCTTGGTCACCTGGGGTTCGCCGGGAAGATCCACTTTCTCCAATTCTTTTTCTGCCTTGTAGAAGATTTTTTAAGCAGATGGCTGATAAAAGTTAACCCAAACCGAAGGAATTGAGCCCATGACTTATGCTAAAGGAGTTCCTTTCCCCACCTATTTTCTTTTCGCCGATGATGTTCTTATTTTTGCGAAAGTTACAGTTACTCATATTACAACTATTTCTCATGTTTTTGGTTTATGGAAAAATGTCGGGGCTTCAAGTCAGTTGGATGAAATCTAGCATCTTTTTTGGGAAAACCATTGCTTGACATCAGGTGAATCGGATGAAGGAAATTCTGGATATCAAAATCGGTCAGCTACCTATGAATTACCTTGGCGTTCCATTATTTACGGGGGCACCTAAGGAAAAATGGTAGCAACCGGTTGCGGATAAAATTCTTAACAAGTTCAAATCATTGAAGGGTTATACTCTTTCAATGCAGGTTGACGCTAATAAATGCAGTGCTTTTGAGCTCTTTTATTCACTCTTTCACAGTTTACAGATGGCCAAAAATCTTTCCTAGCGAAGATGGAGAGGTGTTTGAGAAAATTTCTATGGACTGGTAATATAGAAGATAAGAAGCTTGTCACAGTTCCTTGGCATAAATGCTGCTTTTGCCAAACAAGGTCAGGGGCATAGGCATCAAATGCCTTGACTGTTGGG